>CAEGAG010184079.1:0-30335 GCA_903067065.1 Brachyrhaphis terrabensis
TGTGTACCGTCTGTATGTAGGCACATGCGGCTTATAGACAGGTGCGGCTTATGTATGTACAAAATGGTTTTTCCTTTAAGAATGTGCTGTGTGCGGCTTGCAATCAGGTGCGCTCTATAGTCCAGAAAATACGGTAATATTACCGCATTTATTATTGTCATTATTAATATCTAGTCTTTGTTGGAATAAAGTAAATTAAAATATAACATTTTATGTTTTGAAATTTCTCTTAATGGGTGTATCAATAAATGTGGAGGCAGGTTAGTTTTTATACTTTGACTTTCAGGGAAGTGATAGTGTATTTTTATTTAAACTGTTCATAGTCAATGGTGAACTGGAAGACATTTGAAATATCCAAAATAAATAAACAAAACAACAGATAAAATTAATTAGGAAATCTTTGTAAACAAAATTGTCCTTTAAACAAACGAACTAGATGAGACCAAACCACTAGACTGAAGACTTCTATCATCTAGTTTTTGGTAGAAAGAGAGAGAAAAGAGAAAAACGATAAATCATGCAAATGGAAATTATTTAGCTTGCTTTATCATGCGATTAATTGATTTATTGCTAATTGTGACAGGCGTAGCCTTATATGAACCAATAATCACAGTTTTCTTTTGATCTAACAGAACAGACTTCATCTGTTTCTGGGTTTCATTGTTTATTCCAGGTGATAATTATCATGATAGTTGAGCTAAAGAGGAGATTTTTTTTACTGCAGAGCTGAAATATGATGATGAAGCTGCAGAAATCTTAAATTGTCTTTAATATCATAAAATAATTCCTCTCACTGAGTTTGATGTATTTTAATGCCGGCTTTGCAGCATCTTTTTAAGGTTTTGATTGTTTTTTATCACCTGCCTTTCTGTCCCTGCCTCAGGTTATTCTCTAATTATATCAAGCACACCTTTTGTCTCTATCGCAGCTTCATTCTCTCCGTTTCTCTCTGCTCATCCATGCATTGTTTTCTCTCTGGGCAGAAGCAGCCCTGATGCAGTGTTGCATGTCGATGGTTATTGATTTCCTTCCTCTCTGGCTCTCTGTGCCAGACCCAAACCGTACTCCACACCGCCGAGCATGAGAGCCTGTTGGCTGCTGGGCGGTGAGACGTAAAGGACACGAAGACGGCTCCAGAAATAATAAAGAACAGAACGCTTTGCATCTAGCCATGAATTAAAACCAAATATTTGGGTTATTTAGCCAGTCATAAGAGAAAAAAAACCCCAATAATTTCATTTTTCAAAGTCATATTTTCACCATGTTTTAACTTCATTAATAAATATCACAAATATTAAGCAAGCAAGTTAAATATTTAGTTGAAGAACTAAAAATTTTGCTTCAGATTGAATATTTATCTGGCACTCTAACTGGTTAATTAAATATTTAGTAAACATGAGCACAATAAGAATTAAACCAAACATTTAGCTCTGAACTAAACATTTAGTCTATTATATTTACAAAATATTTAATTAGCAAGGCAGCTTGCAAAATAAAAAATTTAGTTTGGAACTAATTTGTTTAGCTTGTAAACTAAATATTTAGTTTAAAATTAATAATAATTTGGAGCTAAATGTTTAGTTTGTAAACTAAATATTTATCTCCCTCATTCAATATTTAGATTAAAACTGTGGTCTTTATTAATGAATGAATAACATGGTGAAAATATGAATTTGAAAAATGATCTTTCTCTTATGACAGTCTAACTATATTTGGAGCGTAATATTTAGCTTGCTCATTAAATATTTGCTGTTAAATTGTCACTGTGTAACTTTACAAATATCAAACCAGCCATGCTCTGACTCTCAGTAATCAGTTCATTAAAAATCTTTTTGTTTTTGCCTCTGATGGAAATTTGCAAAACTGCAAGTTACAGAGACAAAAAACAAAGGATTTATTGCCCCCCTTCCCCAACATGTTTCTGCTTGTGAGACAGAACATGTTGGTTACACAATATCACTTCGTGTCCAAAAGCCAAAGGAAGAAAAGAAAACAGATCTACAGATGGAGAGCAGGAGGAGAAACGAAGCGATGCTGTGAGGTGATGAAAAGAACGGGAGGAGAGATGATGCAGAGTGGGGAAAGCAGTGGGAGAACTAAAAGGTGTTTAACTTGAATGAATCGCAGCCTGCCTAATTGTGAGACAGCGTAATTACAGCGCTGTCCAGCAGGCTGTCAGCCTCTGCATTAAGGCAAAATTAGGGGGAAGGACGAGGACAAGCCGTTATGTCTTCATCATGACTGATTTCTTTAACACAACAAATATTTTGGAGACTCACTTTGCTTCTTAATGAAGAGAACAAAGGTTACAATAGTTCAGAGGGATTTTTTATATAGTTTATTTTATTTAAATATGACTTTTTATTTGTCTAATTCTGTTAGTTTAATTAGTTTTTAGAGTGATTTTTAAGTAATATAATAGTAATGAGACAACAATGCAAGAACACATCCACAAAGACCAATAACCTTTAAATTATAATGAACATGTAACTCTGGCACTGGAAGACATTTAAAAAACCAACATTTTTCATTGAAGCCTTTTTTTAAATAAAATATTAGAAATACATTTAAATATGCAAAGAAACAAATGATTCAATCCCTTTTTAAAATAAGGAAATAAACAGTTTATTGCTTAAAATGCAACATCATAGCATTCCCTTGTTGTACACTTGATCATCTGTAGCACAGGATGAATCTGTGGATAAAATAATTCTCAAGCATTCAGCCCTTTTTCCATGACTTCATATCAATACAGTGTAGAGCTGATCTGTTCATATTTTTGGATTAACTGATGCTTCATAGGAGATTTGTCTTTCACACATTTTCTACCAGCTAAAGCCAAAACTACCACATGAGGAGTTCTAGGTAGAACATATTTACAAACATTTTTTTTTTTAATCTTAAATGTAAAGTATATTTTCATAAAGTTTTGGCTTAATTACTGCTCTGAATATGTCATTTTTTAGCAAATGGCATTTTTTGTGTCCACTTAGTGATTAGTCTAATACTAAATTAGTTGACAATTATATCAATAACCAATATGATTAATTGTTTCAGTCCTACATTAAATTCTAATTTCTGATGGTCTGTAGGAAAAAATGCAATAAAATCTTTCTTGAAATGTGCTGCTCACTTCTAAGAAAACAAACAAAATTTTTTTTTTTAATATTTGTTCATGCATAATTACAATGCTTTGGGTTTAATTGTTTGAATTGTTTATTATGAATTGTTTTTAAGTTTTCAAATTAGATTTGAAGACACACAGGTTTGTTTGCAATGATGTATTTTTTTCTTTATTGATTAATGGCCCTTCTGGTCTTCCGTACATTTCAGTTTTCATGCTAAATGTGAGTTTGTTTTCTCTGAATCACAAGACATTTCTAAAATAGATCAGTGGGGCATGGATTAGCACTGAATGAACAAGCAGGGAGATCGATGCCAAGAGAGACGAGCGAGAAAAACAAAGGCTGAGAGACAAAACAAAGCGCAGCGAGCCGAGGAGAAAGTCTAATCCAGGTCTCACGCTCTAAGCTCCTCCATCATCTCTGCCATCGCTCTGAAGCAGCTGATGATGAGGACGATGATTCATATCTCACTGAGCCTTCCGGTTTGCATCACCGCTAATCATTCGTGCGTTCAATCAAGTTGTGGGGACGTAAATCTGTTGACACACCAGGCTGATATGGTCCCTTTTCTGGGAGGCGTACAAGCAAACCAGTTGATTTCTGCTATGAAGATCATCTTAAAGGTGGCCTATTACTCTTCCTTGAACAGGTTAGGATAGGTTTGTAGCCTGTACAAAACAAGTTCATTACATTTTATTCACAAAGATCATTCTTTGATGATGAGATTTTAGTTTGCTCAGTTCAGAGCTTCTTTCAGAATGAAACGTTTTAGGGTCTCTGTCACTTTAAATCTAAGTATTCTGCTGCTGGCCACGCCCCCAAACTCAATGTTTATACTCACTTGAAAATAGCTGCAAACAGATGCCCAATTATACAAATGTACAGCGCACTGTAAAGTGCATTTAGTTGTGAAACCAGCTGACCAAATGTCCTGGAACTCAGACTAGGTTGCTAGGTAACGGGTGGAGTTCCGCTGGGGTTGCTAGGTGATGGCGCATTCTGCAGGTTTTTGAAACATCTCATATTCCAGGACATTAAGTTAATGCCGAAAAAAACCCGGGTGTTTTTTTTTGTTGTTGTTTTTTTTTTCTCAAAACTGTGTTGCTGTTTTTGGAAGCAGTAGAGACCCAAAAACCTGCTTTCTGTGTTGCCAGATTTGTCTGCTTTTGAACATGTTTGGCTGGAAAAACCAGCTTCAAATTCAAAAGGACTTTGTTGATCCCAAAGAGAAATGAAATGCTGTTGTAACTCATATTACCATATTTGGGAGGGTAGTTAAAATTTGACAGGTTTCTAGAAAAGTTTCAGAGAAAAATTCTTACAAAATAGTTGCCATTGTGTGGCAGAAAAGCACAAATATTTTTTTTATAAAGTGCTGTGTTATCACACTTATTAGTTCAATTAATTTTGAAATCTCTCCAAGATGACATCAATGATTAGTCACTGGTTAATCAAGTGTCACTGTGTAGTAGTATTTTAAAACAGAAATCCCAGGGCAGCAACATAAATTAAAAGGACATATCAACACAAAAAACTCAAGTTTGATTGGGTTCAAAGAGTCAAGTCCTTTTTAGAGTCCCAGTGGGATCTGGTTCTGGTCAGAATATTACAAATACTACAAATCTTAGTCTCTAATACAATCATGAATTGTATTAGAGGCTAAGATTTGTGCTCATTTTTTGGAGTTGCGCGGGTTTTACATTGTTTTTGGGTTGGAAACTGTCAAATCTGGCAACCCTGCCCCTTTAAAGCTGGAGTTGTATTTCATAAAATGTATGTTTATTAAAGCGACGTCCTGTTATGGGATGCAAACAGAGTGAATGTAGCAGTGATTCTGTGTGTGTGGGGGTGTGTGTGTGTGTGTGTGTGTGTTGGGCTTCAGGCGAGCTGATGAAACGAGGTCACAGAATTGCAGCGAGAGGCTCCGACCACAAAGCACAGTGAGTCACTGGTGTGTTTATCTGGTTTTCACTGATCACAGGTAGCTTAGTGACACATCGGTTACATCAGCACATGTGACTGCGCTAACGAGGGCACATCAGCCGGCGAGCGCGCAAATAAATCCTGGATTACTGTAACATCAGGCATGCGGACAGCAGATTCAATCCCACCAGGTCCTGACTCAACCTTTACCTCCGACCTCCCCGCTCAGGTTGCAGAAACATCCCAAGAAGTGGCAACGCTAGAAACGTGCGCCATCTCTAGGAAGTAAGCCAGATCCTCCTTGAACCAGTTTTCCTAAGTGCTTTCACTTTGCTCCGAGAAAGAGAATTGCAGCAATTATCCTGTGACTGTTTCACCTCTCAGGGTTTCTCCTGGAGTTCCTCAAGGAAATACCCTGCTGCTCTGTTCTGGGACACGCATGCTGAAGCTGTACGGTGCTGCAGGAATCTGGGTTAGATGTTTCTGTTGATGTGTGTGTAAGAGAGTAGAGAGCCAGGCCAGGCTAAAAGTGTATGCAGAACAGGGTAATTCTGGAGGGAGAGAGTCTGATCTGCACCATCATTCTTCACATCAGGAACCTCAGTTTGTACACTACAGTAAAATTCAAACACTTTTCAAGTTTTTAGAAGGTTTGTTTTCAAACTTTTCCAACACCACACTTTGGTATGACGTCTTATTAGGGCCATTGCAGTTAGACAATAAGGAGGAATAAAATTCAGACAAACCTCAGAACAGGAGGAAAAGAGGAGCCTGTGGAGCTACAATAATGAGAAATTCAGATCAAATTATCACAATTCCATTTTAAATAGGCCAGAGCTGAATGATTTAAGTGTGGAAAAAGTCTCTATGATATGTCCACTTTAAGGAAACCAGCTGGTTGAACATGGGTAATGTAGCCATTAAGGGACAGAAATGATCAGCCAGAATACTCAGGCAGGCTGTGCAACCATACAAGTGTACCTAATAAAGTGGCCGGCGAGTGAATATGTCCCAGCTTGCCTCACAGACAAAGTGAGGACATAAAATGTCTCATCGTCCTCTGTTTCCATCTCCAACTTCACAAACTTTCTAGGAATGAGTTTATCCACTTAAAACTGGCAACAAAGTGACATCCTACTTTAAACAAGGACACTGTCTGTCCCCAGAAATATGTCAAGGCTTTTTTCCTCTTTCTCATGACCCTGTCCTCAAAATATCAGAGCAATGTCTCCCTCAGCAGTCAGAAACTGAGGTTTAACAGGATTAACGGCAGTGCATATGAATGTGAAAATGTCACATCTGTGAGAAAGAAACAAAGCTGAACGATTCAACCTTTTATAAGATAAAACAGAAACACAGTTGCTATAGAAAGTGACTGATATGATTTGTTTTTTTTATTTTTGTTACATTAGCTCTTTTCTAGAATAGCACTGCTCATAGTGGCAGCATGTTGGAGTAACGCTCTTGTGTTTTCTCCCTCTAGTTTTGGAGCTGCAATTACTTTTCCACTTTCGGACAGCTAACATGGTGCGTAACCATGACAACAAGGCATGTTTTCACAACTGGTGCCACCTGAAAAGCTCAAATAACTCCTGAACTACGACCTCCAAATCCCAGATGAGTTGAAGTTCAACTCTTCTATCAATCATAACGGGTAGAGACTTCAAGAGGAGCGGCAAAAGCAAATGAGATAGATTAGCATGTTTGCTAGCAACCAATGGTTCATCCAGGACATATTGTCTCTGCTTCCTGGATATTGATCAGTTAGCGTGTCATTACGGTCATGACAGTGTCATAAAGCAACAGTCTTCAGTCAGAGGCCTCTTCTGATTCGCTGCAACACTGACTGCTACTGGAGTTCCTTCCTGCCCACAGCACCACTATCCACAGTGACTCTTAGAAGATTCTTAGATGAAATGAGTTATGACAACACTTACTTTCCCTTTGGGACAAAAATAAATTATTGTTGAATTGAATTATAAATCCAAAGCCTTGGACTGAAATCTTCCCAAAAAAGAAAAAACTGATCAGAGTTCGTTCATTTCATCTTCTCACACTGCAAAAACACAAAATCTTATCAAGTATTTTTGGTCTAGTTTCTAGTGCAAATATCTTAGCACACTTATAAGTTACTTATAAGTAACTTCTCACCAAGATGTATGAGCTTATTTTAAGTAAATAATTTGAAAAATGAAACCGTTCTTGTTCTATTGGCAGATTATTTCACTAAAAACATGAAAAAAAATCATTATAAGTGAAATAATCTGCCAATGAAACTGCTACTTTTTCCATTAATATTAAGGATTAAATTAGTTTTGACTTATTTCAAGTTTATGAACATATTTGCACTTGAAACTAAACCAAAACGTCTTAGTAAGATTTTGTGTTTTTGCAGTTCAATAGTTTTCAGCAGAATAACATTCCTCACAGTTTACTTCTTGTTTTTTGTGATGTTTAAATTTCTCTGAGAACTTTCGTTCTGTCTGCATCTTCGTTCTGCACTCCTGAATCTGTTCACACACCAACTCCATGACCACGAGGTCAGAGATGCTACACATTATTACAATTGATTTGCTCCAAGGTCAAATGTTAACCCGATAGAGGAGCTAACCCACTTTCAGACAGAAGCTTCATTCACCGTCACACTTTCAAAAAACTTCTACTTCTCTTTTTTCCTCCTTATAAGTGAAAAAATCTGCCAGGAGAACTAGTACTTGTTCAAAAATATTAAGGAATTAATTCACAACAAGCTATTTCTTGATAAAACGTTACTTATATGTTAGTTTTGTTTTATTTCAAGTGTAATAAGATATTTGCACTAGAAACAAGACCAAAAATACTTTGCAAAGTGTTTTTTGTTTTTGCAATGTAGTACAAATGTAGTACAGATACTTTATATAAAATGTAGTGGAGTAAAAGTCGAAAGTACCCAAGAGAAAATTTACTCCATTAAAGTACAGATACATAAAAAAATTACTTAAGTACAGTAACAAAGTACTTGTTGAAAAAGTATTCAGTCTCTCTGGCTACGATTAGAGCTGGATCTATATTGTTAAAAATCAATAACAATACATATTGCAATAGACACATGATCAATATCAATGTCTGAATATATAAAATAGTCACTGAACTCTGATCCAAAAACCACACAGCATTCTGGGGGTTGTAGGCAAAGGAAAGGCTTTAGATGAGCAACTATGGCATCAACTAACTCACTCACTCTTTGGTTACCTAGCAACAACCTGTTAAGCAACTTGTAGCAGCGGTTTAAAGTTTCGACACTGCGCCTCATAACTGCTTAAAAATAAAAAACAACAGCGGAGAGAAAACCGTAGACAGAAAAGGAAAAGTCCCGGCCACCAGTTTGGCAGGATTTCAGATTATTTAAACAAAAATCCAATCTCTAATAATCAATATCGACCGATATGAAATGCTTATATCGTGATATGTTTTTCATCCATATCGTTCTGACCTGGTTACGCTTTAAAGCCAAGTCACTAAAAAGTTTCTGCATCATAGCCTGACCTCAACAACAGTCTGAAAGCCTTCAATGCCACCAGGCTTCAATAGTAATATGAATTTTTATCTTTAGGTTCTGGGACAGTAAATTAATTCCTCCTCTAAGTCCTAAAACTAAAACCTGAGTCTCATATCTCACCCTGAAGCTGTTAGCCACTGTGAAGCAGGTCAGGACAGAAGCATTAACCCCGGATGTGCTCAGCGTTTAGCTAAATGGGAACAGGCTCCAGTTTCCTGGACCGTCTCGCTTCGATTGCCACCTCAACCCTCCTTAACCCCTCGACCCAGTTTAACCCCGAGCCTGATCTTATTCTGTCACCGATTCAAAATATAAAACGAAATGGAAGAAACATGATCCAGGAAGCTGCAGGACTGTTTCCTCTCAATCAGGACGCTTCAGTTAGCTTAGCATCGCTAACAAGTGAGTGTTCAAGGTAAACATGGAGGACAGAATGAAAGTAAAAAGGACTATTGTGACAATTAATTATCAGATTGAAAAATAAGCCTTTTTAGTACAATATTAGAAATATATTAAGACGTGAAAATAAACAATTATATTCATGCTATAAATGAGAAAATAAACATGTCATCCGCCTGACTTAGCATGAATACAGTGTAGGGCCGATGTGTTGATTAGTTTTTGGATTAACTGATTAATAACTGGATGCAAAAGTTCCTTAGTAGAAGAATTTTTTTTATTTATTTTACATAATTTGAACCAGATTAAGTGAAAACTGCCACCTGAAAAGTTCTGGGTAGAATATATTTACAAATAAAGATGATTTTCTTATTTTATTTTAAATGCAAAATTTGTATATATTTTGTACAGTTTTGGCTTAATTTCTGCTCTGACTGTGTTGTTTTTTTAGTAAATGGACAATTAATCGATTACTAAATTAGTCGAAGATTATTTCACTAATCAACTTATGTTTTAAATGGTTCTGTTTCATTATAATGGTGTATTTGTAGAGATTTGTGATTAATGAAGTTATTAGTAGAAGAGTAAAGGGACACAAATATTAAAGTTCACAGCATATGTTCAATTTAAATTCACTGTTAATTCGCTAAGAGAAAAAACTTCAAAGATTGGCCAATAAGGAGCTTTTTTAAAATAATAAAAATAATCTGATTCATAAAATCACTTGCTTTTGTTCTTTTATGAAAATACTGACAAAGTTTTGGTTCAATCCACATGTCTTTCCCCGACGTCACTGCAGCTGCATGAGAAACTTAGAGCAGGTTTTAGTAAAAGCTGGGAGTGCGTTCAGTGGTTTTTTAAAAGTTGTGCTACAGAACGCTGTGTTGTGCACATAATCACTTCTGCATGTGCTCAGATTTAAAAGGGTACACCGCATGCTCAACTGAAACGGCTATAACAAATATTCACGGACCATTACAGCTCTGCTGATTAGCAATGCGCCACTCGCACATGGCAGCTTTACATTTTTCATTTATTTGGTAATATAATCAAAATAGACGGCAATAAAAGCGTTGCTTTGACTTATTATTGATAAAATACTTGAAGCAGCTTTGGATTTACCTCTGTCTCTTGGCAGAGGGATGCTGATGAGCAGAGGGGGTTAAGAGGGAGAAGCATTGCTGCCAACTTAGTGACTTTGTTGCAATATTTAGCAACTTTTGAGATCCTCTAGTGACTTTTTCAAAAAAGTGATTAGTAACAAATGTTGCGACTTTTTCCTGTAATCGGAAACTACGGCTGCGAACACGAGAAAGCATCAGTCGCTAAGGTGTAGTAATGGCAGATAAATGGTTTTCCTGTAATGTGTCTCTGCCATTAGCACATTTAGCAGCACATTTACAAGGATGATTGACAGCGCTCAGGCCCTCCTCCTGGCTCTGATTGGTTCTTCAGGCAGCAATGGCAGTTCAGGAAGGAGGCGGAGGAGATCAATCTCTCCACAGATTATCCATCTCGTTTTATTTTGTCAGAACATAGAGACAGTTTTAATAAATATGTGAAAAACGTATTTTTATAAAAGTTATATACTGCAGCTTTAACACCGAGCTGTGTGACAAACATCAACCAAGCTGAGAATTATAGAACTGCACTCTATATTTCAGAATTAAACAAATGTAAACAAAATGTCACAAAGACATGGCCTTGTCAAGGATCGATTTATACAATTTATCTGCAAAAAAAACTAATTTAGGTTGAAGTTCAACAAACTGTGGCGCTATATAATCGTACCATGTGCTATGTGGATGTTGTGGTGTATTTTTATTGCAGTTTTTTTCATGTTATGTATTCATTTGCAAAGCAAATTGCCCCTTGGGAGAAAATAAAGTTATTTGATCTGAAAGTTAGAAGTGTTTCTAGATGCTTGTGATGTTCCTCTAGTGAAGAGCATCGGACCCGAACAGGAGGATTTGGTCCGGTCGTTGTTATTTTACAGTAAAAACTTTAAACTAAAATGATTTTCTGAGGATTTGCCTTTGAGAACCAGAACCAGTCGGACCTCCTACCTGGACAGAGCGATCTCGGCCTTCTGCCGGGCGATGTCCGCCGCCTTCTGGGCCCCCTCCACGGCTCGGTCCACCTTCTCCCGGATTTTGCTGGCGCGGAGTGGGATCAGGTTCTTCCGCTTGCCGCTCACCAGGATGTTCTGCTTGTACTTCCCTTCCTCCTTGGTGCCGTCGGGGAACGTAGTGCAGCCGTAGCCGTGCCGCTTGTTGCTCAGCCACTCGCCCTCGTACTGGAGCCCGTCGGACCGCCGACTCACGCCGAATCCCGTCCGCTTGTCGTTCTTCCACTCCCCGCAGTACGTCTCCGTTGCTGTGGCGTCAACGTCGTCGTCCGCGACCGCCAGCTCCGCGTCTGCGTCTCCGAGGCTGGAAAGGGCAAAGGTCGCAATGTTTTATGCTTTTATTTTAAAACTATTTCTTACCTGGGAAAACCACACAGGGCCGGCCCAAACCTTTCTGGGGCCCTGAGCAGATTTTCATTTGGGCCCCTCATAACAACATGTCAACACCAGATACTTCATCATCCTAAATTGCTCCATCTGTGCCACAACAACAAATTTTGCTGGGAGATAAATCGTCCCAAAAGTTACTGCGATAAATGATGATGTTGTTTTGAGACCATTTTCAAGTAATATAACTATAAAGGCAAAATAATGCCAGAACACATTCTCAAAAATTAATAAACTTGAAATTTTAACAAACATTTACCACTGGAACTAGAAGACATTTTAAATATCCAAACTATATAAATAAAACAACAGAAACACCAAATAACACAAATTATAAAGTCTCTGTAAACAAAATTGCCCTTCAAAAAAAGGGTGAATTGAGACCAAAACACCAAACTGAAAACTTTTATCCAGATTTTGGTAGAAAGAGAAAATGAGAAAAATGATTGATTTATTTCTTTTTGCTACAAACCTATTATTAGCATTATCACTGTACATAATTAGCTTACAACATTGTGGTGTTATTACGGCGATAGATTTTAACCTTACATGAGTAGAAACCAAAAAATATATATTTGGATTTTGAAATGCAGAGTAGTATTTAAGTGTGTCAAATTTACTTGAAAGTAAGACAGGGGAGTTTGTGTTAAGTCAATAATATTTACATTTTAAAAATGTACTAGTTCCAATGGCAGATTATTTTACTTATAACGTCAGAAAAATGGAACTACCACTTTTTAAAAATCAATATTAAGGAATTATTGACTTAAAAGTTACTAGAAAGTTAATTTTGTCTTATTTCAAATGTACAAAGATATTTGCACTGGAAACTGGATGTGTTTGAACCTGGAAATTCAAATTTCTGTCCTCAGTTTTTGCTTGAAAAATGCAGCTGCAAAGATTTTGCCTTAGACGAGAAGAATTAAAGAGGACCTACGATGCAAAATTCACATTTAGTATGTTTTTGTTCTTCCATTTGGGTCATAGCAGCTTCTAAAAAAATGTCAGGAGCTTAAAAAAACAGCGAGACGTTTTTTGGCAGTAAGTTAATGCTTTTTAGTGCTTGTAAAGTGCGCTGATTCAAAAACCTCCTGAATGTGAAGTCACATTTGAAGAGCATTGTGACGTTATGTAGCAACCCCAGGAGAGTTCCACCCATCACCCAGCAACCCAATCAGAGATCCAACACGTTTGGGCAGCTGGTTTTACCGTTGGATGCACAACAATGGCTGCTGGAAAAGACGAAGTGTTTTATTGTTGACTTATCATCCAGAAACCTCTTACTGGATTCTTGTTGATCGCGCAGGAGACTCTACTAATGCTTTTCAAAGATGTTTGGTATATAATTGCACATTTATTTGCAGTTATTTTCACGTGTGTGTCCAAACATTGAGTTAGGGGACGTGGCCAGTAGCAAATTATTTGGATTTAAAGGAACAATATGCCCTAAATCAGCTAAAATCCCTTTATCTAAGAATTATTTTTAATGAAGAGGTTTTGTATAGACCATAGACCTGTCCTGTTCTGTTCTATTCAAGGATGCATAATAGGTCACTTTATAAATTATGTGTGGATATAAGATTTACCACCAGTTCGTAATAAATGTATTTTTTCTCTGAATAAAATGTCATCTGTAAATCCAGGTATTTAATGGTTCTAATTGCTGATTCAGGTTACCTGATGGTGGAGTTGATGTCCGATGCGGCCGAAGAGACGGTGCTCATCCCAGCCTCGCTCCGAAACGAGCTCTGTTTAGACCTCTGCGACGCCAGAGAGCTCCTGGACTCGGACTTCCTGAGCTTGAGGCCGGACAGGATGGACCTCCGGAACAATCCTCCTTTCCTCTTCCCCTTCAGCAGCTCCGCCTCGCTGTGCGCCGTCAACACGAAGCCTCCGCGGGACACCGCTGGGCTGCTGCCGCTGCTGCCCGTGCTGCACATGGAGACGCTGGTGGTCAGAGTTCCCGGAACCGTGGGCGGGCCCGGAACCAGGGCGCCCGTTCGGTCCAGCAGCGCGGTTCCGTTGCTGTGCTCCGAACCAGAACGGAGAGAGTTTATGGAGGTGCGTAAAGGAGAGCGGATGACGGCCGCCATGCCGTATGGAACGCTCTGCCGGACGCCGTAGCCGTGACGCATCCCTCCGACCCACTGACCCTGAAATGTTCCTGGAGGACCAGACCAGAACGAACACGGGTCAGATGCTAAAATACAACCAGAACACAAGAAACACTTAGAACTGTGATAAACAGGATGGGAACCGCTGGTTACTGACTTCAGACTAACAGTGTTTCCATCACATTTTTATGTGCATTTTGAAGTATTACAGTGAGACTACGGCTTATCAGGGCCATTGTACATGGAACAAAAGGAGTACATTTCCGCCAAAAAAGCAAAGAAATTTTGAAATTAAGCTGAGATATTTTTCCGAAAAATAAAAAAAAATTATACATTTGAAAAGTCAAAAAATTTCCTACAAAGACTGAGAAGTTTTTATAAATTGTCTAGCAAAAATTAGGGACGTTCTATATTTGAAAAATTTTAAATTTGCAAGAAAAAAATGCAATTTTGAGACTAGTGTCAAACTAGTCTCCAATTTCCTAGAATAAACGTGGAAATTTATATTTAAAAAGTTTAAAAGAAGATTGATTTTTCATACTTGGAAATTTTCTAGTTTTATTTCTAAAATATTCCTGAGGCTAATCTCAAAATTTCCAATTTTTTGGTACAAATTTTAAACTTTTGAGCTTTTAAAAGTCAAAATTTCAGATTTTTTTTTAGCACATTTTAAAAAATTTCATACAAAATTTCTGAGATTAATCTCAAAATGTTTTGGCTGAAATTTAATCACTTTTTTTTTTTTTTCTAGTAGTTTGAAGTTTGAAAAAAGCCACCAGCCACCAATGTAACTAACCAAGATGTTCCTAACCAATAAGAAAATGCAACTGCAGTAGCCAGCATTCAACCTAAAGAGGGCAGCACTGAGGCAGTTTTAGGCAAAATATTGCAGAACGAAACAAATTGTCAATAAATTTGCACACAAAGACATCACAAAAACCAAACAAAAAGAACAAAGGCATAAAAGCACTTAAAAAGAAAGTTATTGGTGCAATAGAACAGATTACATATACTGGCTTTAATTACAAAAAAAACAACCAAAACCAAAGTTTTTCAATAAAATCTAACAAAAGGAGAATATTGTGAATTTGGCAGGAGAAACAAAGCATCTTGTTTATTTTATGATCATTAAATTAAGCTGAATATGTTTGATTATTATGTGTGAGTCAAATTTTTTCAGATTTATTTGTAAAGTTTAGAAGTTTCTGTCGTCACACTCCCTTCATTCATATCATTCCTGCTGCAGAACAATCCCTGCATCTCAGAGTTGCTGGAAAGTAGGCCATCAGAGTGTGTGTGTGCGTGTGTGCCTGTGTGTTTCCAGCTTTCCTCTCACACACACTCTACAGCGGAAGTGTGTGTTCCAATCGGAGAGCAAGCGATCCATCCCGCCCGCCTGCCCGACCCCTCTGATGTAACAGCACTCTGATTCATTCTGGAGCAAACGCACGACTACATGCCCATATAAGGACTGCTTCCACGTCCTGCGTCTGCATCGCAAACAAACGGCTCCCTGCTGGGCCCAAGGGTCAGGGAAAGCAGGAAGTGGTGAACGGAGCCAGACTCACACACACAGATCCGCATGCCAAGCAGTGCTAATTCCAAACCCCAAGATCTGCCCCCATACCTGCACACACACACTGACACACACACACTCGCACAGGGCCTGTGTCAGAGACAGATGGGCAACACATCTGGTCAACCCTTTGTAATCATGTCAGCACACAGCTGTACGGCCATATGAGAGACGGATCAAAGAACGCACACACATACGTGAGCAACAGCTTAATGAGATTTTATCAAATGGATGCTTTACAGCTGGAGCAGAGCCAGGAGGAAGAGGAGAAGAAGAAGAATCAGGAAGAGGAGGAGGAGGAGAGCGCTGACTGTGCAGAAGGAAACCAAACAGGGAGCTAAGCAGAGTCCTGGATATTAAGAGACTGTCGACACGTTTTAGTAAAATAAAAACACTGAAATGAAGAAAAATATCATACCTGATGCTGCAGCTGCATAAATATGTGACTATTATGGTTTTTATTATGATGGTGTGTTACAAAGGGGAAAAAATGAGGAATAAATTTCTGCCAAAACGTCTTAAGGTTAGTCTCAGAAAATTTGTAGAATTATTTTTGATAAATTCTGAGTTGCAGTAGTTGAAAATGTGCACCAAAAAAACTCAGAAAATTTGAAATTAATTTCAGAAATTTTCTAGAAAAAACATGAAAATTTCTAAATTTGAAAAGTTTTTAGAAAAAACTGCAGAAATTTAGATCATATCAGAAATTTTCTAGAACAAATTGGAAATTTCTGAGTTTGAAAACTCATAAATTAGCTATAAATACTTGAGAAATGTTGTGATTAATCTCAAGTTAGACATTTTCAAATTTCAAGAGTCAAACATTTTCTAGAAAAACTCATTCATCCTTAGTCGCATTGATTACTGCAACAGCGTCTTCACAGACCTGCCTACAAAATCAATCCTCCAGCTGCAGCTGATCCAGAACGCTGCTGCTGGTGTTCTGACTAAAACCAGGAGGATGGAGAACATCACCCAGTTCTAAAGTCCCTCCACTGGCTCCCTGCAGCTCAGAGAATAAACTTTAGAATACTGCTAGTTTATAAGTCACTGAGCGGTTTAGCACCACAGTACATTAAAGATCTGCAGTTGTCATAGCAACCTTCCAGACCTCTCAGGTCTTCTGGCTCTGGTTCTGCTCTGCATCCAGAACCAGAACCAAACATGGAGAAGCAGCATTCAGCTTCTATGGACCACAAATCCTGAACAAACTTCCAGAAAACTGCAAAAATGCTGAAACACTGAGTTCCTTTAAATAAAGGCTAAAACCCACCAGTTTAGAGTCGTACTTGAAACATTATAAATGAAACATTAATCAACATATTAGATGTATAATGATAGCACTGCTTGACAAAATATAATGAATACTGGTTGACTGTGTCTTTTATGACTTTGTATTTTTGTGCTTTTATGATGCCTTGTTGATGAAATGTGCAACACAAATAAACTTGATTGATTATTTAAATAACAATATGCAGTTGTGATGATTGGAAATATGACTGAACTTGTAAATTGTTTATCCAAAGGGCTTTCCTGCCCTCCTGAAGTCAGGCTCTCCCGGGCGCCGCGGTGCTGCTAACTGCAGGACTTACGGCCCGATCAGCTGCCAGCAGCGAGTGCAAATGAGGGAATATATGTGAGGCAGCGTGTGGGCCGTTGTTGCTTCTTGGAACGTTTACAAGCCTGACTCTGAAACGTCGGAGTAAATGAAATATTTTCTGGTCGCTCTCCATGGTGCTGAAAAACCAGCAAGGAGCCGTTTCCAATGCATTCAGGTCTGCTTACAGTTAGAGATGTGGCTTAAAAATAAAATCTATGACTCGTTTCATACATGATCTGAGCTCCGATTTTAATCAGTTTCTGATTCTTTTCTAAAAAAGAAATTACAAATAACTGAAAATATTTTTCAAAAAGTGGCTTTTATTTCAATCAACCCCTCTGTGGGTTGTATGATGGACGATCAGGGCCAGGCTTCGAGAACGTTTAATTACAACAAAATAAACATTATATCAGGAAAAATAACAACACAATTTTACCATACGAACACCTTTAAATTTCTAGGAAAAAGTCTTTATAATGAGGAAAAATGTCAAAAATATGCAGAAAAAAAATGAAATTTAGACAAATTTCTGAAAAAAAGAAAACCTTTGAAACTTAGAAATGTCCAAGATTTTTCTAGAAAAGTTCTGAGAGTTTTTGATAGAAATGTCCAACTTTTCAAATTATTTCTAGAAAATTTCTGAGCTTAATCTCAAATTAAAAAAAAAATTCTAGCAAATTTTGGACTTTTCAAACAGACATTTCTGAGACTTTTTCAGAGCATTTTGGAGAATTTACCTCAAAATTTCTGAGTTTTTTTTCTTGCCCATTTTCAACCTTTCAAGCTAGAAAAGTTTCTTGTTTTTTCTAGATAATTAACTTAAATATTTCTGAATTTTTTTGGCAGAAATGTACTAATTGTTTTGTTTCTCCAGTGGCCCTGATATGCCATTATTTTTATATTTTATAGTCAGGTTGACTGAAATTCAAAGTCCAAATAAATAGAAGCTGTAAAACCTGCTTGTCAAACAAGATGGCCGCCCTCTGAATTATGAAAACTCATGGAGTGCATTGAAGATTTGGGAAAAAAAATCCAGATCTTCAAAAGCCAAAAATGTAATTAATCAATGAAATCGATTTATCGGCCAGCCTTTCTTACAGTTCTGTGGGGAAAATATGAATCTGCAAAATGAAATCTCTGACAGGACAGCAACGAGGCAGTGGTACATCAGGTTATCTTCTCTTTCCAGCCGTGAACCCGTCACTGCTGCGCTGACGTAAAACAGACCTTTCCAATGTGACAGGGCTTCAACCTCTGGCCTGTACAGTTGTGAGGAGAATCCGCTTCACAGCTCGCACGTCAAAACAATCTTCCTGATTTCTGCCTGGAGGCGCCAGCGGAAGGCGCTGCTAAATCATATGGGCCTCAAACCGTCTGCAGGCGCGAGGCAGTCACACGAAAACACCGACAGCGATGAGATCAAGAATGCAGAAACACTGAAGCGGTTGGATCACATGCCAAACAACAAACATGTTTCCTGTCTGAGTTAAAAACCATCTGAGGGTTTGTGTTTCACTCTGAGGATGGAAAACCTGTCAAAATCTTTAAATATGGCCTTACTCTATGCTTAAATTAAGATTTCATTCATCAAAAAGCCTTTTGGTGACACAACTTTGGAGTTCAGCCTCTTGTCAAACGTAGCACAGCGTTCTCAAAGCGGAGGCCACCAGGGGGCGCTGTGGGGACCCCAGACAGTTGGAGAGAAGATGAGGAAAAAAAACATACCGGTAATAAAAAAAAAGTTTTATGCATAAACTTGTAAATCTTTTTTCAACATAATTTTTGTTTTATATTATTCAATCATATTTTTTTTATTAAATATAAGTTCAAATAATTGACTTAAATGTTATTTCTGATGCTAATTTTCTGATTGGCTGCAAGGGAAATTCATTCAAATCACAAGAAACTGACTACAAAAAACATGTGCTGTGAGAATAGAATAAAATTTTATGTGAATAATATAAAATATTACATATTTTTTATAATCAAATGTTGAAAAATTGCATTGTCTGCTAATAAAGTCGCAGTATTACGACTTTATTTATTGTTCTGTGGCGTAAAATTTGACTGTGGCATCTAAAATCAAACAATATGACTTAACATTTATGCAAACTGAATGCAATAATTACTGAATAGTGAATAAAACCACTCTAAAAGTTGATGTTTCTGTACGTATGTTGCAGCATTGTCTGTAGAGTTGTGGAGGGGGTTAACGCTCCTTTGGGGGGAAGTGGCATGGAAAAGTTTGGAAACCTGTGATTCAAGCAACCTCATGGGGACCAAGGAAAGTTTAAAGTTCAGAACTGAAAAAGCCATTTTAATGAGAGGTGAATCTAAAGAAGTAGAACAAACATTTTAAATATCCAAAATAAATAAACAAAACAACAGAAACAACAAATAAAATTAATTATGAGTCTCTGGAAACAAAATTGTCCTTCAAGAAAAGGGTTTGTTGAGACCAAAGCACCAGACTGAAGACTTTCATCATCCAGTTTTTGGTAAAAAGAGAAAAACAATAAATTATGCAAAGGGAAATTAATGAGCTTGTTTTAATTAATCATGCAATTAGACTTACTTAAACTGACTTACTCACTTCTTCACCTTTAAGATATTAACAGTTTGTTAATCGGTCTTATCAGTACATTCTGGCCCAAAATGAAAATGAGATTGACAGCTCTGTTCCCAGGGGGGTGAAAAGTTAATAAAATGTAGCAACAAAGTTGATAAGTAACCAACAGTGTTTGGCCACACCCCACAGTGTCTCTTGGCTCCGCCCACTTTGGTGGGATTTTTCAAACCATCTGGGGTGGGGCTAAGATTTCACATATAAAAAAGTTTAAACAGTTGAAGGGGTTTGAAAAGCGACTTCAGCTTGGAAAAGACCAGAAAAGATGAAACATTTTCTTATTTTTACTGTCCAGCTCGCCCTGCATCAGCCGAGGCAGAGGACACGCTCCCAGGATAAAGATCTGGATTTGTTTAATGTTTCAGACTGCTCTGCTAATCCTCACTACAAACACCAAACCGCCGTTACGTAAGCTGAGCCCTGCAGAGGAGCAGCAGTGGTTGTAGACGAGGCGCGGATTACGACTGGAAAACAAGGACGTCACAACAGAGTCCAAATAACTTCCAGGTTGTCGAATTTCAGCACTTTTCACAAAAAATTAATAAAACATCAGATAGTAAGGATTAAAATTCTTCAGGTTTTTTTTCCCCATTCTTATTCATTTATGCATCATCTTAGAACCTGAAAACATTACTGTGGGATTGAACAACGCATGCTGGGTGGGTAGATAAATGTGTTGTTGAGACAAACTGTGGCTGACCACTGAAAAGAGGGAAGGTCAGTGTGAAGCTAAACCTCGGTTTCAGACTTTTATCCGTTTAAGAGCTTTTCCATTGGCCTTTTTTTCTGTCTGAGTCTCACAGATTTCTGTTTAGGGATTAAAAATCTGCTCTGAAATTTCATGAAAAAGACCCACAAAAACAGTCAGTCCCGTTTTTGTTGCTTAAAGTAAGAAGATTAAGATTCTCTCCATAAACGAGGGTGATGAAATCTGCAAACAGAAACACGAGCACTGTATTTTTGAGAAAATAAAATCTTTTATACAGACAGTATTTCTCAACGTTAGCATCCCTGTTGGCAGCTCCTGCATTATTTATTATTTTGGCCAATTGCTGAGTTTCATTTGGTGCAAAACTGCATTTTGCTGGAGCAGCTTGACGCTGATAAGAGGAAAATATGTTGCATCACCAAAAACACGTGACAGAAAATCTGTAATCTGTTTATAAAGCTGCAGCTGGAGCCAAAAGCCTTTTAAACTTTTTTAAAATAAAAGTAGAAATGTAACAACTTAATTACTAATAAATTAATGAAAATGTCCCAAAAATATGTATATTACTGCTGCATGACAATGGTAGCAATAATAGATACATTAATTAATGTATATAAATAAGTTTATTTTGATGAAAATTTTTGTACAGTTTTTACTCAATTATTGTTCTGACTGCGTCGAACTTTCAGCAAATTGTCTTTTTTAAGCCTGTATACTTCAGTTTACAGTTAATTGATTACTACATTAGTTAACAATTCTTTCAATAATTGATTCATTAGGATTAATTCGATTAACTATTTCAGCCCTACATTGGATTTTGCTCTGCATTTATTTACCAGTATTACCGTCAGTTAAATAATAATTTAAGAACACTGATATGACTAGTTCTTTTTTATTTTACATTTTATAAATTAAATTTATTTACTTTAATAAACATTTTGTACTTGATATTTATGGAACTATAACCTGTTTTGGGATAATATAGTTGTAAATAATATAATAATAGTTGTAGAGGAGAATAAAGTTAAAAACAGCCCTGGTAGATGAACTCCTGGTGTTTATCATTAATCTGGAAACTGTACAGAAAGCACAGAGGTTAACTACCGGAAATGTGCCAATTTCCTGGAGTTGACGATCTGATCTGTACCGGGTAAAGTGGTTAAGAGGATAAACTGGTAAAGAATAAAGGAATTAGTCATCATTCAGACCGAGAAGGAGCTGTGACGGCATCGTCAGAGGGAATATTTTAAGAAACGGACTGTGGTCAGAGCTAAACACCCAAAGCAGTTGCACACCGATCTCCGCATTTCCTCTAAATTTGACTCTTCTTCCGTTTTCCAACCATCTCTTTGCTTTTTGTTGGAACATCAAGATTTTAACTTTCTGAGAAGCTTCAGTCTAAGTGATGCAACAGCAAGCAGTTCTGAGGAAGTGCCGATGTGCAGCAAATTAAAATCAACAGGCGTTAAAGATAGATGTTCAGGAGAAGGAAAAAGGTAGAGATGTCAAAAATATACAGTACAATTTGTTTCCCAGGATATAGGAAACCTTTTACCCAAACAACCTGACATATTCATTTTGATCCTGCCCCTAACTATGTCAATTTAATCTAAACTATCCACAAGACTTTTAGGCAAATATTCTGTGGATTGATGAGACAAAATTGAAATTTTTTATATCTGATGTAAAATTCACAAGCCGTGTTTCCATCAAAGTCTTTTTATGCACATTTTGAAGTGTTGCATCAGAAAAGGTTAATGGAAATTCTAAAAACTTAAAGCTTATTTGCTTGTTTAATGCAGTTTTTGGCTTTTCTGAAAAAGATTTAATGCACTGAAAGGAAGATGGAAACGCAAATGATGAATAAACTATGACATTTACTCACATTTCTGCTAATCTAGAACTGGAATGTTCTGTTTAGTAAATCTCCAGTATATTCAAAAACAATTATCTTATTTAAAAACAGAATTTTCTGTAAATCTCATGTATATCCACAAACTTTTCTATTTCTTAAAAACAGAAATTCTGTCCTTTTCTTATGATAAAGTTCCTGTACATTGACAAACGCTTGTATTATTTAAAAAACAGAAACTTTCTCCATTTTTACAGTAAATCTGTGTATCCAAAAACACTTCCATTTTTTAGAAAACATATTTTTCTTCATATTTTTACAGTAAATCTCCTGCATATTCATAAACTGTTATTTAAAAACAGTAACATCTCTGTATATTGACAAACATAACATACTAGAACTACTAAAACAGGAGTTTTAGATGCTTCTAAACTGAAACACGCCAAACTTTGATGGTATCTGCAGCGATCTAAATGCTGTTGCCTCTTTTGATGGCAACATTTGATCCTGAATGTTTTGCAGCGACTTTCTGTTGCCTGACTTGAGGACATTAGCAACGCAACGCAGCTACATCAGCTGTAATCTGCAGCAGCAACACAATGACAGCCGTAATCTCTCTTTGTGACTCCATTTCCCGCTAACGTGATTACTGAATCTGTGCTGTGTTTTCATGTATCTACTCCGCTGCCTCTCCGTGCCTCAGTGTCTGCGGTTGGTAATCAGTCAGCTTAGCTCTTCGTCTCGGTAAACACCCGGAAGAGATCCGGCCAATCACAGCCAGAGCTGGCAGACCGGGTAACCAATGGAGGCGGGGGACGCTCGGTCCCTCGTGACACGGTGACCTGCTGCACGTCGGCGACCGTTGCTATGGGAACGCTGCTGCACAGAGCTGCTGCGTGGAAATGCAACGGAGCGAGGGAGGAAGCAGAAAGGTGGGAAGATCATGAGATCGGGGGGAAGATGCTGTGGGAGTTTCCTGGAAATGTTTTGTCAGGTTTACAAAGTCTTGATCCAGGAGAGAAACTCTGAATACTTTGATTTATAAGTCTGAATATGACTGGACTCTGAAAGTGCAACTTTAAAATGCATCTGCCTTACTGACATCAATAATCATGTAAGTTTTGGTGAGCAGTTATTCCAAACATATTGCTCATCTTCAAGTTTCATTTTCCCAACTGAAGTTATTTAATATTATTTTTAACAATCATCCTGAGTTCTTTTGGTTTTATATTTTAAGCAATGTCTAAAATGTTAGCTGTTGCTAACACCAACACAATCTTTGGCAGAAGCTAATGCTAAAACTTGAATTCAGATTATACAAACAAGAAACATCCGTGAACAAAATAAAACATGGAAAGTAGAGAACAAGATGTAAAAGGGAGGTTACAGAACAAGTTAAATTAAATTGGTGCTTGAATGTTGACAAGAGAATGTGAGGAGAGGAAAGAAGAGACTTCACACTCTTCAAAATAAGAGCATGAATATTAACGGCTAGCTACTTGAATAATTCTTAAAATTAAACAACGAAATTTTAATGCAGATACTGAACTTTGTTAAACTGAAAGTTTACAAAACAGCCAAGTAAATTAGCGTTTAAGAATGTACGCAGAAAGTTTACAAAGTTAGCTGGAATGCTAAAGCGCTAAAAATTAGCTTAGATTATTAGGGCACTAGCTGATTTTAAAGTTAATGTAGAAGGCCTTTCTTCATTAATAAAATAAATCTTAATTTTAAAACTGTTTTTTATTTATGTCTGATATTAAAACAAAAACAAAAAAACCTGAACAAATCTGTAGCAGAGTGAATACTTTTTCACCCAGCTGCTACGCTGGGTAAAAGTTTTATTGGTGTACTTAGTTTTCATTTTATTTCTATAGTGGACTACTTTCAAGCATATGTTACAGAACCGGAACAAATCTGAGTAATTGGTGACCATGTGAATCAAAGTCTTGCTTCAACCATATTGAATTGATGGCAGCAGGTAAAGTTTCGACCAAGGAAACATCTTCTACATAAAAGTTTTGTCTAAGAACTGCTAATAAGGTGCGTTGAAGCTCAGTGGAGGTCAAAACCCAACATGCTTCTGCAGAAATTTAAAAAAGGTTTCATGGAGAAAAAGTCAAAATAAAGATGGAAATGAAGATAACTCCATCCACAGCAATTAATTCAAGATTATCTCACACATAAATAAAAACAAAACAGATCTACATTCTGTTTCTCTTCCAGGTTTGCTCTATTTAAAAACTTCAGTTCCCCAAACAAAAATCTTATCTGGCAGATCTATATAAAGGAGTTCTGTTATAATAAGGACACTGTGTACCACTGGAGCTAGATAAACACTGATAACTAGGCCAGTCTCTGCTGCATTTACCGTATGTGGGTTCAGATACTCAGCGAGCTGAAGTGACTCTCCAACGCGTCTCGTTTTATCAGGACCATATTTGTCGGTGCCGTTCTTTCCGTAATGATCTCACTCGTCTCCTGATTAGCGAGTATCTTGCATAATCATCAGGCTAATCATTCTCCCATCCATACATCCTTCCATTATCACTTCATTATCCAGCTGCTCCTTTTATCTATCATTCCCTGCAGCTGTTGGTCCATTTCTCCCGTTTTGTCCTAAATCAACCCCTGAAACCAGTCCGCTGTGTGGATTTTATCAGGACTAAAAGCCGAGCACTCGTGCTGTTGGGCGGCCTTCTAGTTGTAGAGTTATGTAATGAGGCTTTGGCTGCATGTCTGCGGCTGTCAGCTCATCATCACGCTTACAAACTTTCTGCATGCACAGGCTTTGCATGTTTCTGTTTTAAATTATATCTAAGAATCTCATCGAGAGAGACTGAACTGAAGAAAATCGAAATGATTTCAATTTCATGGCGAATGTCACGCTGATTTAGATCACGCAAATGAAATGAGTGATTTAATTTCAGATTTCTAAAAGGAAACAAATTCAAAAAAGAAATTACATAATTACACAAAACACATTAATGATTTTGTTGCATAATATCAGGCAAAACTGCAACCTGGAGAAAGCTTTCAACTTTAAGGATGTAGAATAGAAAATCCTCAAACTTGTGTTTTTATTAACTTAAATAAGGAAGACTGTGAATGTTTACTTAAGAGTACTGCTAAGACAGCTTCCACTATATCAATGCATATTAAGATATATTTGGTGTTTGAAATATTAAACTAGGCAATTTTAGAGAGATTCTGTCTACTGTACTATTAAAATTAAACATGATGTAAACCGCCAAGTAAAAGACTAGCTGTGCTAACCCTAAATTACTAAATTACATTAAATTCTGCTAAAGTGCTACACAAACATGGTATTTAGTGGAAGCTAATGTTAAGCATTGACATGCTAAATTCAACCAGGTTGATACAAACCATTTGTCACAAGGAGAACACAAGAAGGCGTTATATCAGGCCAATACAGCAGCGATTTTACAAAAAATCCTACCCAAGAAAATAACTACAAATTTAAACGAGGAATGTTGAGCTAATTGTGAAGTTATACTTTGGATACATTTTGTTTTCAAATAACACCTAATTGTTAATAGGAATACAAATTATGTCAGCAATAATGGATTGTACAAACAGCTGAGACTATTTTGGAGAAAGAACAACAGAAACCGAGCTGCTAATGTCACATCCTGGAAACTAATTATAACATTATAAGATGTTATTTTCTGGCAAAATTGCATCTTTTTTCAGATATTATTATGACTGTAAATATATATTATTGTAACAAATTTTACTGGACCATAAATTGTCCCAGAAGTTATAGCGATAAACAATAATAATGTTGTTTTGAGACCATTTTCGACTAATGTAATGGTAATGGTGTAATAATAAATAGCACATTGTCAAAAATGAATAAACTTTAAATTCTCATAAATATATAACACTGGAACTGGAAGAGATTTTAAATAAACAAATAAATAAACAAAAAACAACAGAAAGAACAAATAAAATGAATAATGAAGTTTCTCTAAACAAAACTTTCCTTCAAAATAAGAGCTGGCTGAGACCAAAGTACCAGACTGAAGACTTTTATCATCAAGTTTTTGGTAGAAGAGAGAAAAAAGAAACGATAGATCAAATGGCAAAATATGTATTATAATGGAACCTGGATCTGGTATGAAATGTTATTTTTAACATGTTCATACCAGAAAACCACAAACCTTTTTTTCTCGTCCCCTAATGGGACGACTGAAGGCCTCGGAGTGCAACACGTCTGAATGTTCAGGCTTCGGAAGAAAGACGTAAAAAATTAAAGCCGAAGTTAATATTAAATTGCACAAGCTGTGCTGATGTAACATGTTGGCTGTGTGTGAAAGTGTGTGAGTCGGAGTAACTGTGTTGTGGTGCAGAAGAAGCACGGATGACCCCAGATGACCCCTGGAGAGATTCCTCCCACTGTGCATCTGCACCCAGCCTGTCAGTCAGATGGACTTTTTACTGAATTTCAGATATTTCACATGGACAGCTCATTTCTCACATCCTCACAGTTTCAAAACACCCACAATGCATCTGTCCGTGCACCTCTCTCTCTCTCCCAGCGATTACTGTAATCAGATTACTTTTGTTCAAGTAACGAGTAAAGTAAGGGATTGCAATTGCAAAAAAAATAAGTATTAGATTACTGTTACTGCCATGCGAGAAGACTGCGTAAGGAAACCGTGATTTTGTTTGTGCGTCGTCATGGTAACAGGCAGGTGTGTGGATCAACAACAGACAACATGGAGTGTGGGAGAGTATGACGGTGTGTTAGCGCCATCGTAGATAAAAATAAAAGGAGTACATTTCTGCCAAAAAACTCTATGACAATTTTGAGCTTAATCTCAGAAATTTTGCAGAAAAAACTTGAACATTTCTGAGATTCAAAAGTTGCAAATTTGCAAGAAAATTTTAATCTCAGAAATATTTTAGAAAAACTTTGAAAATTCTGAGTTTCAAAAATTCAAAATGTGCTAGAAAAAATTCTGAAATTTTGAGATTGATCTAAGAAATAAGTTAAAAAAAAAAACAACAAAAAAAACCCCTTTAAATTTCAGAACAAACATGTTTTAACCATAAATTCCCCAGATAAAGACAAAACCCTGCAGTTTTTGTTAACGTTTTTTATTGAAATAAACTGATTTGGAAAAATTTTCTTTTGCCTGATTTTATTTTTTGCTACTCATATAAATCATTTCCATTTTGGCTCTTAAAATACAAAAATTTCCACTTAACTTTCTGTTTTGATGACATATTTGAAATATTAAATGATCGATAATTTGATCAGTTACTCAGTACCTCAGTAGACTTTTTACCAAATACTTTTTTACTCGAGTAATTTCTCCAATGGCTACTTTTTACTTTTATTTGCATTTAAATATGTTGAAGTCTTCTCTTACTTGATTACAATTTTTGAGAACTCTGCCCACCTCTAAAATAGTTTTTTTTTCAATAAAATTACTGCAGTAAATCTAATTGAGTAAATGCATTATACCAAACTTTGAGCCTTACCTCCGTCCGAGTACGTCTCCGTCCCGTAGCCATCCTGCAGCCCGTTGTTCCACGTCCCCTCGTACTTCCCGCTCGTCCCGGTGCTCTCCCGCACACCATAGCGTCCCTTAAAGCCGTGCGTCCACTCGCCTTTATACACCCAGCGGCCTTTGTTCTCCACGCCCAGGCCGTGCCTCTTCCCCTGAGCCCAGGTGCCCTGGTAGGTGTTCCCGCTTGGCCAGGTGTAGACGCCAAGCAGCTCGAAGCCGTGCGCCCAGGAGCCGCAGTACTCGCCCTGGCCCTTGGGTCCCGTGCAGATCCCGTAGCCATGCGCCTTGCCCTCCTCCCACCCTCCGCAGTATGACCCCCCATCGTCAAAGTTGAACCTGCCGCCAGTGGACATGCATGAAACAGCTCTTGGCAATTCCCCCGAAGCCTCGACAAAAAGAAAAAGAAAAGAAAAAGAAAATAGAGGGAGGAAAAAGAAGGGCAGGTTGGTGCCAGAGGTGGGCGGATCGATCCAAAAAATACAGATAAGATCGGATAGATAAGATCGGACCGGTCAGATCGATTCTTTAGTTTCAGGTTATTTTACTTTCAGTACTGTAGTTTTCCAAAGATTTTGTTTATTTAGCTAAAATGCACACAGATTTGTTCTGTTCTTCTATAGTTTCTGTTTATCATGTTATTAAAAGTATTTTGTAGACAGTTATAAATCTTAATTTTATTTTAATGGAATAATTCAAAGGAAAAACATCACAAAAGTGGTGCAACAACTGCAGTTTTCTGACCAATCTCTGGTCTACTGATTCTGGCCGATATCAGTGTTTTTTTGTTTGAAATGTTGGTAAATAAAATAATAAAAGTCATAAAGTTGGTAGCAGTGGGGAGATTAATGTTAACTGGAAACATGAAGCCATGACTGGCTGGGCCAGTCTGCCAGTCAAACCTTTTTCACAGCAGAGAAAAAAAGAGGACAGTGGCTGATTTTTAGACTTTTGTTGAGGTAGAAAAGATCAGCCGATCATCAATCTCCAAAATTTAAGGAAATTGGGGGCAATTTATCAGCTAGTAGATTTATTGGTGCACCCCAACATATAAACGTTCTCCAAATTCTGTCGTAGGTTTTAACAAAATAATTAAAAAAGAAAAACACGAAGGGTGCACCGATTGCAGTTTTCTAGCCAGTCTGCCAGATCTGCAGATTCCGAATTTTGGCCAATCTGGGTCTGTCAGTCAAACCGTTTTCACTGCAGATCAAAACAAGGACAGTGATTGATTAAATTGTCAAGGTGGATAAGATCGTCTGCAAATGTAAGTATCGTCTGATCACCGATCTCTAAAAATTAAGGAAATCTGAGCGGATTTATCGCTGTACCCCTAAATAAACTTTGCCCAAATTCTGTCCAAGGTTTCAACAAAATAATTAAAATCGGGGAAAACCCCCCACAAAAACACAAAGTTTGGTGATGTATCAAACTTAAATAATAAAAATATTGGCAATATAGTTTTTGCCGATGTCTGTATTGGCGATACTGCCGCTGTATTTACGTAGACTGATATAAAAATATGCCATATCGCACACTTCTACTGGGGTCCAAATTCTGTCCTAGGTTTTATGAAATAATTCAAAGGAGAAAAAAAACACAAAGTTTGATGACAATAAAAATATCGATATCTGTATTGAAGATACTGCTGCTGTATTTACTTGGATCAATATCAATATATTATCGCACACCTTTACAGGGGCCCAAATTCTCTTAGGTTTCAACAAAATACAGGGGGAAAAAATTACAAAAGCACTGATTTTGTTGACGTATCAAACGTAATAAAAATATCAGTATCTGTATCGATATCTGCGATGCTGGCGCTGTATTTAATTGGATCAATACCAAAATATGGCGTATCGCACACCTCTACTGGGGAGTTTGGGGGCGAGGAGGCTGGAAAAGGAGGCCCCACCTCTGTTTTCAATGAAAGGAGGTGAAGGATGAAAGAGGGGTCTTCCAGCCGGACCCTGATCACACCATCATCCCGCCGGCTCTGATCGCCTTCGGCTAGCAGCTCCCGGGTCCTCTGCAGCCGATGCAGGTGGGAGAGGAGGAGAGTTGGCCCGGAGCTGCCATTATCCTCTCTCAGCTGGAGTTTCACCCATCAGACCTACACAGTCTACGACACAAACTCTTCCTCCCACTCAGGCCCACTTGTTCTGCCGCCTCCTACCTGATGATGCCGAGAAGTTTCCCTGCGGAGGCCCTCAAAAAAAAAAAAAAAAAAAAACATTGGAGGAAAGGAAAAATATTTTCTGCTCTTAGCTTGTTCCCCAAAATCCAGAAAAATAAAAACAATTTAAAAAAGGGTCTCACTTCAGACTCATCGTCTTTTCCGTCTCACCTGCATATTGTTACCGCACAGTGCATGCGGGAGGGAAAATGGGGGAAAACACAAAGATACTCAGCTTTGAAGGCTGAGCACCAATGCAGTCTCCTACCTTCTGCAGCCACACACACACACACCCTCACACACACTCAGAGAGAGAAACAAAGTGCGCACCCTCCGACAATAAAAAATAAAGAAGTAAACTGATGAATTTCTCCTCTGCCTCTCTCTGCCTCTCAGTCTGAATGCAGCTTTAATCCACTGCGTCCATAAGTGGTTTATCCTCTGCGTGGGTTGCCTTCAGGTTGCCTGGTTGTTGCCTGTTTTGATGAAACAACATCCATCTATGTGGTCCGCGTTGCTCCGTGTCCTCTCCTGCTCATCTCCATGTTTCCCTATGGAGCACCGGCTGACGCACAGCCTGCTGCTGCTGCTGCTGCTGCTCCGCTCCCAGTCTCCTCTGTCGGCCGGATCTCTCTCTCTCTCTCT
>CAEGAG010184096.1:0-18173 GCA_903067065.1 Brachyrhaphis terrabensis
TATATATAGCTCTGGAAAAAATCCCATAAAATTTCCAAAACATTGAAGTCTGTCATTGTAATGTAACAAAATGTGAAAAAGCTTAACAATGAATGAATACTGTTGCAAGATACTGCGTTTGCAGTCATCATTTCTAAGGTTAAGGAAGGATTTTATAATAGGATTAGGCATAGGATTGGAAAAACTCTCATAGGATGAGGCAAAGTCTAGAATGCACATGCCAAAGGTTCTTTCCAAAAAGAGAAAGCCAAAGCCATTTTCCCATAGGAAATGGACAAATAAAGATTCTGAGCTCTTCAGACAGAAGAGTCCTCTTGCTGTATTTTGCCCCCTCAATATTCATGATCATATATCATGGCTTTTACAAGGCTTCCCGTGCAGACCAGCTGTTAAACAAGAGAAAGAGGCACGTTAAAGTGGAAGTAATCTTAAACGATCACAGTTGTGCAGGAAAGCGGGACGACTCGCAGCCGCTTTGCCGACCCAGTCAAACAAGAGTGCGAACCTTAATGTATGCAAGGCCGCTTTGCCTGTTAGGCCCTGAATGGAAAAAACCCCCCAAAAAACATGAGTTGTGCTTTGTTTAGTTAATTTCCTCTTTTCTTTTCTTTTTTTTGCATGAGCAAGTCTGTGTCAAAGTGCGCTTCATGGCAATCTATCCTCTCAAACATGTTTTATAGGGCTTTGGCTGCTTTGACCGGGGGTGTAAATGTGTCATACTTTATTAGAAATCCCAAAGAAGAGGGCTAACATTAATCACTGCCTCTTGTTTATGAAAGTCGTAAATGTTTCACTGAGTGCTTTATTGTCCTCTGCCAGATTTGGAGGCGCATATTGAGAGCATTCAGTCCACCGCTCCATCATGACGGCACCCCGGACCCCTGAGAAACTCTCTCCCTCTCGCTCCGGCTCTCTCAAGGGCCTCTGCCTCACATGTTGTCAGAAAGTATGACATCACCGTGCCCTTTGACCCAAGCAGTCCTGAGAGCACCGATTGGATGATTGGCTTAAAGAGGACGTCCACATTGACTCCAAACTCAATTCTGCTGATGTCAGGAGCTATTAAAACTGACGACATGCACCCGCAGACCGGGCCGGCGTGCTGGGCACGACTGTGCAATTGTGTGTGTACAGTAACGTGTGCATGTGTCCGCTGATGTGCAGTCGTGTTCAGGGTTATATAGGTCAAATGTCTGAAACTGGAACATCTCCCAGCTGAAATACCAGGCAAAATGTCAGAGTCTGCCTCTGCGCGATCCCTTCGATCAATAGTTCAATTGGACATAAAGGCATTGTTGTAGGCGGTGGGCTAACATGCTCATCACAGCATCTGAGATACCTCACCTGTTTTCACCTTCAACTAATTTTGCAGCTTGTAACTAAAATGAATGACGTACATTCGTAATTTACAACTTCCCTTTAAATGTCGCTGGAAACGTTGTATTGTATTTCCTATGATACGAGTATGAAACCTGAAAAAAAAAAAAACTGTGAAGAGTCAACGGCTTTGTGCCAGTAAATCATCATGAACATGTAAGCTTTCTGCAGTGTGGCCACTGTTTCAAAATGTATCATTGACAGGAAAATGCTGTTGCCAGATGAAAGTCATGAAAGAGAGTTGTTCTTTGCAACACAAACTCAACAGCGTACACATTTTATTTGACAAAGTGACCAAGATTTAACTTAAGCAAGAGTTTATTTATTTATTTATTTATTAGGAATGTCCCGATAAGGATGTGTTGTCCTTGATACCATCAGAGTCCAATAGGACTAGAAATAATGACTGCTTATACCAAACAGTGGCAGCTTTTGACATATTTTCGATGTCAATGGGGAATGCAAACCCATTGCATTACGCAATAATCCATAATGAGCACGTTATGCATTATTGTGTCCTGAAAATATGCTGTACACTTCAAAGCTCTATTAAATATGAAATGTGATTGTTTGTTTTGTTTTTAAAAAAAATACTGCAACTTGAAAACCTGAGGTCAACAATATACACAGCCCATAGATTCTCTAGTACTCCGATTGAGGTTGTAAATAAATACAAAAATTAATAAAACCTTTTACTTTATTTGTTATATCCCAAAAAACTTTGATATTATTACGTAGGGAACATTTGTACTTGCCTTCTCCAAGGTGTTTATGATGCTGCAGATTTCATTTTGTTCCAACTAGTGCTTCATGAAATTTCTTCTCCTACTGCCAATTTTTTTTTATTATTATTCAAAGCAGCATTCTGCAGTGCTAGGCTTACATAAGCTTGTTGCTTTAGGTTTTGATAATGCTCAACAATTTGACTTAAATAATTTCTACTTAATTGTGTTTGAAAACTTAGGAAAAGTAGTTTTCCTGCTTCTTAATGGCCAGTGTTCAATTAAAAGTGCAACGTTACAACATGTTGAATGTACAAAAAAGAACAACACCTGAACAGAGGTGAGGGTGTAGGAGTTAATTTGGTCTTTCCTTCAATGAAGTACAAAACCACTTTGATTTAAAAAAAAAAAAAAAACTGATTTCACTGATAGCTATAATATTGCAAAAATACAACATGACCTTGTTCCACACCTTACAGTCTTTCTCAAAGCCCTCGTGTCTTCCTTTTGCATTTCTGTCTAGTCAGTGTTCCCCATAACGTCGCCTACCCTCCCTTTAAATAGGCCATTAATATGCGGTATCTCCACCAGACGGCTCCATTGTAAAAACTTATCCTTTCACCGCTGCTGCTTTTTGCTGGTCCCCTCCCCAAAGTCCCACGTCGAAGCGCAAGAAGTCATAACGCCGCATCTCAAAAGCCGACTCTTTGCCGCGTGAAATCATAAATTCAACAGCCTTTCCCTCCCTCCCTCCATTTCTCATCCCGGTTGCCCTCATCTTCCCGCTAGTTAAATGTGGAATAATGTCATCTTAATGATTATTTTTTTGCAGTGTGCCATAACAGCATAATTCAGCGATGGTGTAATGATTTTTTATGCCCCTGACATATTGTTTTGCAGGGAGTGACATAAAAGCGCGGTGACATGTGGCATTTTGGGAAAGGTCAGGCGCCCCATCTCAGCCGCCCGTCCATCTTCATAACGTCGCCACTTGTCATACGGAAACTGGCATCACCAATCTTTGTCTCTCGCCGTCTTCCGCTCTTATCTGCCTCCCCCCCTTTTTATTCTATTTTCTCCTCCCGTTCGTGTTGCTCTTTTATCATTCAGTACCTCCTGGTTTAATAACGCGATGCCTTTTCGGTTAACTTGTCACTTTAGGGGAAAAGAAAACAAGGTTTCACGCGCAGACGCAAAAAAGGAAAACACACGAAGCTCGAGGCCTCGGGGTTTTGGTGCGGGAGCCCGGGGACCGCATGTCAACACCAGCTGTGAGGATCGCTGCGACAGAGAGAAGGGCTAATACTAATGTGATAAATACGTCAGCGCTCACTGCAGGCACTCTGTGCGTCTCTGAATTTGCTTGATGGGTTTTGAAATGCGCCGTGAGCCGAGCACTTGCGCCAAGAGGCTCTGAGGCCAAGATTTTGTCACGTTTCCTTCAGAAGCAAGAAGAAGAAGAAGAAAAAAGAACATTAACTGAATTTAAAAGGTCACAAGTCATTGAAAAACATTTAAGTTTTTCCTTCCTAAAAGTAATTTTATTTTATTTTTTACTTGTAGTGGATTACAAAAGTGTACACACCCGTTTTTATGGTGCAAAACAGCGAGATGGTGATAAATCATTCCAGTGTTGTTTTTTTTAACCGTCTGTAATGTCAAAACTAAAAACAGATCTATTTTAAGAGAAAAGATGACGTTTCTTTTATTTGTTTTTATTGCACAGATTATCAGAAATTTCCCTCTATAGTCTGACTCAGCCAAAAACTCCCCAAAACTGTTATTTTCCCTTTTTATGAAGTCCATCTTAACTTTTAATTTTGGGTGTTTGCTGACACTCAATGTGATGACAAAAAACATCAAAAGGTCCAGGAGGTTTGGGGTTGAAATTGATGATCACTTGTTAGTTTCTACTAACCTAATCTGATTTAAAAAAATAAATAAATATATTTTCTTGGTGCGGCCTCTGCTAAGTTTCACCAGGTTATTTGGTGGTGTTTTAGTACAGCATTTCCTATTCGCTGTTCAGTAGTTTGAACCGTCGTAGATCTTTCTGTGGAATGTAAAGTCAAATTATTTGACGAAAATTCACCGATTTGTAAATTTTATTCAAAATATTTGAAAGCAAATGCAGCTAGGGAAGCTGAGATTTGAAGATGCAATACTACTTGACACGCTATTGGCTGGTGTTCACAAAGCAGCCAATCAAAAAGCACCCTTCATATTCTCCTCTCATTTCCTGAGACTATATTAAGAAGTTCGAAGCTGGCAAGAACCTTTTCTATTTCCAGCTTAAAATTGGAATTATTCACAACCACAGACAGATTACGACTTAAAAGTGACCTTTTAAATTTCCCGAGATGTTTCTGCACGTTGGGAGTAACGTTAAAGTTTTGATGCGGCCCAGCCAGTGTCCAGACATCAGTGTCACAGAGGATTAGGACTGAACAATGCGTCACAAATAGTATATCACCATCGCAGTCTTAGTGTGTGCAGCATACATACCACAAAGCACTGAAACGACTGTCGGATGATATTATTCCAACTCTTATGAATCTGCATTTTTCACACTAATGTAATGCTCACCAAGTTGAAGTCTCACATCAGAAAAAAAAAATGTTTCAAAATAGTCTAATAATTACATTGTTTTAGTGTTTTTAGGGAGATTCTTGTCTCCTTTACAATAAGCCCAAAATGAATAACTTTTTGTTACCTTCGGCAGTGGCACCTTCATACTTTTTTCGTCCATTTTAACCTCTGAAAACCTTAGCAGAAGGATACAAATGAGCAAATGTCAGAAAAAAAAAGGTTTTTAACTGAAGTTAAAAAACATTCATATTGCCACAATCTTTAAAGGACGTAGAGGAATTTTTCCGTTTTTATTGAATGTTTTCTGTTTGAATGTTAAAAAAAAACAAATATGGGTCTGGAAACCTTTACACTTCCTTCCCATTCCTCACATCTTTGCTGCTTTTCTGTTGCCTTCGGCTCTTTCAGTTCGTCCACCTTCTCTCTTGGATTAGCACTGCATAAAAAGTTTCCATGTAAAAGTGTTTGTGTTTAATTTAAAATCATGTCATTTGATCCATGCCGCAGTGGAGATTTCCTGCCGTAAAGTTAAATGGAGATGTAAAAGCGTATGCAAATGCGTTTCATACGCCTGTAGGGTTGCGGGTGTGCCGGGTCAACCGGAGAGCTTCTGTGTGTTTGCAGGTCGCACGAGGCCATGACGGGTGAGTGAGGTGTAATTTCCCCTGCAGTATTACTCAACACTCCCTTTCTGACAGCTTTAATGGTGATGGCCTTATTATAGAGAAGGCACCTTTTATATGTGTGTGTGTGATCATTCTAATGGTGACGGCCATATTAGAGTGAAGAGAAGACGACTAAAAGGCTGGGATTTAGCTCACGTTAACTGACATACGAATAATAGTGCAGAAAATGCTTCGTCCCCTCAATATGTCTGAGCGTGTGTGTGTTGTGGAGTGTGTGTGAATAAATGCTTGTTGAAATAACCGCAGATGTTTCAATTTGATTGTCATGGACCCGAAGCATTTGCAGGTGTGTGCGAGGAACTGCGCTTCCATTAGCCGAAGAACTGCGAATATTGAAATCACAAAAATATTGGCGGTTTTTGATAAAATGTTGCTGAGGTGGTTTTTCTGCCGTATCGACATAAATGTACATTGCAGAACTGTAATGGAAACACTTAATTTCGCGTCACACGAGTCACGTGCCGGATGTCACCACAAGCAAAAACCACGAAGAAGACGACAGGAAGTTGTCTCTTTCGTTGTTTGTACTTTTCTCTTGGACAATGTGGAGCTAGCTCAACCAGAACTCACACCATTTCACAGTTTGTAAAATCTGTGTGTCCTTCAATCGTGTTGAATCCGTCGCTCTTCTGTGAAATCGCAGTCTAGGTAGCTGCTCCCAAGTAGGCGGGGCTTGTCTCTCCAAGACGCCGCCCTCTCCTGTGATGGCTGATGAGCGCTAGCTGAATTAAAGGCTGAATTATTTATATAATCTCCTCTAACTGTTTACATCCGCCGTTGCCATGGTTGTCAATGACTTATCGCGTGAACAAGCTTATTTAATTTTCTTTCTTATTTAATGTTAACACCTCGATTGCGACATTGTGGGGGTTTTTTTCACTACATTAGCAGAATATAGAAAAAGATTTGCTCACATCTATAATAAAAACACAACTTCAAGTCTTCCATACTTGAAGCATTAAGAAAATAACCTGAACCAGTTGTTTTACTTTTTATATTGTTATTGTTGTGCTGGTCTGATTTACAGTCACATAACTCCTTGTCTCGCTCCTCCATCTCTTTCCCCGCCGCCTCCTGCCCCTCCCCTCTTTCACCACACTGTTAGCTAATCGGCTCGTCCGTCTCGTTCTCAGGGCACAACTCGCTTCCTGTAGCTGCACCCTTTGACAGCACCTGCTGAGCCGTTGCAGAAAAGGAAAAGGGCTGCGTTTTGCGTGCGGTTTCAGGAGAGCTAACGGATAGCCTGTAGTTACACTACAAGAATGCACTTGCTGCCAGAGCAGGTTAACCTCTTCCTCGTGTTACACAACTAGGTTTGAGCCGGGCCGCCTTTATTTTCTCCACAAAACTAAATCACTCATGACACATTTGTTTTTAGTCTCTCTCTCTCTCTTTCTGTTTAGACACATGTCTACACACTCTGGGGTGCCAATATATTCAGCTCAAGAGACAACATGATTGGTGACACAGAATTGAGGATTTATGAAAATGAGATGACATCTGTCCATAATTTTTATTAAAAGAGAATCACATTTTTTATTTTCACAGATAAATTGAAGGTTTTTACAAAAGACTCTTATCACTGTGCAATAGTTTGAGTGATCCATATACTGTGATTTTACGTTTGTGTAATTCTACGTTGGTCTTCACATGAAAACCATCCTAGTTTTAAAATAAAAACCACTTCATAAATATGAACTTACGCTTTGAGGAATTCCTGTTTTATGTAGATTTTGTCAACCTGGATTTTACTAGTCGAGGTATTTGGTATTTTGAATTAGAGAGGATCCGAACTCTGAAATAGCTCCTTAGCTTAGCAACAATGTTAGTTTTTAGAAGCAAGTGCTAATCTTTATAGCAACTAGCGGGTTTCTAAAGGTGCTTACAAATCAATCGCATCTCATTGATGCAATTGAATAAATGGACAATTTATTTGTCCATTTTTCAACTCTTAGTCCCTGTAGTTACAGCTAGAGGAATAGCTGAGTCAAAACAATACTAGTCATGAAAATTTATCATAAAGCCATTTGTTTTTGGAAAGCCCATCCATTTTATTGAACAGGACTCAAAATGTTACCCGTCTTGTACATACGTCCAGGGGAAAATAGTTATAACAAAAACACTTTGAGAATATGAAATCCACATGATAAAATGTGTGAATACAAAACATGTTTTTTACATGTTCTGAGTGTTTACACTGCCTTAAGTTTGGATCTGACAGCGTCCAATGGCAAACCCGTCTTTGAAAATCAACTCTATCCACATGCAATATTATTTTTTAAAGTTATTTCTTTTCTCCTGATTTCTGAAAACCAATCCAGTGGATATTTGGAATGCAAATGTTAACATGAAATGGTTCTATTAGTCGACTCTGTCACCACAAAGGGTCAATTATAGAACTACTTCCTTTTCCAACTTTGAATGAAGAGTCTGCATCTACAAAAATATATTGTGTATACTTTTTTTGTTGTTTTTTAAACTTTCACAACTTAAACACACACACTCTAAATGGTTTCCTTATTTCTGGAGACTTTTGTGTACCATGGAGATCCATCATGCAGAGGCAGGAGTCAGAACACGTGTAGAAGATGCTTTAAACATGTGCGCCCATTCGATTTATGTGTTGCGTAATGATACTTTATGCTAAGAATGTTCACCCAGCAAACAGCAGAAGCACTTGATCCTGAAGGATCCGGCTCTCATCTCATTCTGCAAACAAGCATGCTGCTGGAGAAGCAAATAAGCCGTGTTTATCCTGCATCATCACTCCGGACCTGCCCCCTCCTGTCACAGAATGACAAGTTCCGCTAATGCTTCCCCTGAACAGGAGGCATATCTGATTAACACAAATAACTGAAATTATTTCACAAACCCTCAGATTTCTGTTTTGAGTTCAAATTTCTGTTCTTCACAATTACATTTTTAATAAATACAACTATATTGTTCTTAGTGAACACACAACATTCACAAAGGAAATGCTTTTCTGATGCATCCTTGATGTTTTTCTTCAGTGTCACATGCAGTGAAACATGTTTGGATATTTGATTGCACTATGTGAAGAGCTACATTGTAGGTCCACAGATTCATTTTTACATCCAGATCTTCCTATTGGGGGCTGTTACTTGCAAACCATTGGATGAATGCCCACTGTAGAAAACACGTTGCTTAACGGAACAATGCTGTGGCAGCACAAGTGTACGTGCGAAATAAGATTTAGTCCAATTTATGCACTATGTATAAATCAAAGTATTTATCTGTGTTTCTATCTGAGCAATAACTTCATGAAACAAAGCCCAAAGAGGTGCAGATGTGTCACATCCTGTGTTTACGGTAAGCCTTCGTGATAGAAGTTTTGATTTGTCTGCTGCCGTCGCTTGGTGACATCCATTCCTTTTGATGCGAGATGAAAGAAACGACATAGGTAGTTGTCTGTGTGTTCAGAGCCGTGAGCCGGTCTCGTAGCAGAGCGGGTGATTTTATTTTTTTACTTTTGATAATATAACTCAAGAAGACGATTGATACAAAGATGTAGCCCGACTGGCGAAACACAAAAGATTGGGACAGACACGAGAAACATAGAGCCAGACAATCTGCTGCCTGCATCACGATGTTTATCGTGATGTTGTTACGGGGCAACAGTTTCCCCATACGTGAAAGTTGGTTTAGACGAAAGTTAAGATCAACAGTAAATGCAATAGAATGATGAAAAAGAGATGTGAAGCAATGTATTTAAAACAACTGAATCAAAACGACTCTAAAGATATTATGGTGTTTGAGATTCACATGCTTTTTATTAAATTGAAGTTTACTTTGTAAGAAACTGTTTATTTACACGATGTAAAAAGGATGGTCTGTTACTTTATGCCTATGACTCATGAAAAGTGTAATGGTTTATAAGAATATGGAGGTTAGGCATTTCGTTGAGGTTAAATACATGCTAGGCTAAGAACACTTACACTAATTTGAGCCAGAGTAGCAACTCGGCTTATCAGAGGTTGGATTTTGTTCTTTTGGCCGGCCTCGTCCCACCGTTACTGTAACCTGAGGGGATTCTTGTGTTTTATTAGCTAGCATTGCACCAAAAAAAAAAGAAAAGAAAAAAAAAGTAAATTCCTTTTCTCATAACTTACAGTATTTTTTTTTTTTTCTTATCGCCTCTGCATCCATGTCTTAAGACTTAAGATCTCAGAGTTCTCTGTTCGGGTCCTCCATCAGTCCACGTGTCCTCTAATCTTGTTTGTCAGAACTAAATGAGCTGCCCCAGTGAGGTGTGTTAGCTGCTAATGAATTTATTGCTTGATAAGATGGGGGGGGGGAGGAAAGGGGGACACGAGCAGTAACAATTTACTGCTCTCATAAAATGCTGGAAAAAAAAAAAAGAATGATGTTATTAACCTTTACTAGTTGAAGTGTACTAGGTGGTCCCGACTGATGTGGTGTATGTGGGTCAGCAGGAGAGGCCGGGTGGTGGGTGGTGCTATGCTTTTGGGGTGGTTTGTATATTTGCGGAACATGTTTGCGTGGCTACTGTCTGCGTGGGATTTTATGCGTCAGCTATGTCTAAATAAGTGTTTCCCCAGCGTAGGGGAGGGAATAGCAGCCGCAATCAATTAATCGTTAATCATTAGCGTGTGATTTCAGTTGCGACCAGACTGACCGGAGACAATAAATGCATATAGTCAATAAAACAGCAAAGCACCATGGGATAGGAGCGGGCTGACACATAAGCCAAGGTGCCAACATCATAAGCCCAACCATAAACCTGGAGCCGGTTATGGCTTTACACTCTCGTTCTTATCTGGACTCACTCAATTAAATGAAGAGAATAGGAGAATATTAGGCGAACGAAAGCTGGACATCCTTCGGGGGAAGACAAGATAAGAGGAAGAGAGAAACACAGACATTAAACAGTGGCGACTTTCTCTTTCAGGCCGTCGGGACACACGCCAGACCTGCAACTCTGCTTTCTTTTTTTTTCCCCCTCCCTGCCTTCAAACAGTAAACCATTTCCTCCACGGTCGCACATTCAAACGCTCTCCGCCGGCTAATAGATACTGGACAAATGCCTGGACTCCACAATAAAGAATAAAGATGGATAGATAGGGAGGGAAGCAGGAGGAAGAGAGAGGAAAGAAAGAGTGAAGTGAGTTATGAAGCAAGACCCAGGGGGTTAATTTCTCACCGGCAGTTTTCGTACCCCGGCGCACACACGCGTCGAGGCTGACGCCGGGCCACGGCCAGCCGGTAGCACGCTAGTTAAAAGTGAATAAGTTTATGGCCGGCGTAGGCCACTCATACATCAAGGAGCAGTTTGTTTAGCCAGCAGGGTGACAGGGTACAGTAACATGGGCAGGACCGCAGAGTGGCTACAGCTGTGATAAATGGGGGATTACAGGAAGGATGGTGTCGCTGCCTCTGTGTGTGTGTGGGTGTACGAGAGAGAGAAGAGGGAGACATCAAAGCATGTTTTTTAGCCCTGAGATTAATGGCAATTCCAGTATTTGATCTGAGTGATTCCCCCCCTCCCCCCTCTATTTGAAGAATGCCTTTTTGAGGCTGTAAATATTGCAGACAGCCCTCGCGACACGGCTCCTGCCGTACAGAGTGTGAAAGGATTTCTCTCTCCAGTATTGACAAAACAGCTTACAGCTCCGAGTGTAAAGTTTTAATTGCCAAATGTTTCTTCGACGTCTGCTTCCATTCCAGCAGACTGCTTATAAAAGATAATCATTTTTGGATGTTTAGGATTTGACGTCGAGCACAGCTTTGCGAAAAGCTCTCACAGATAAGAAGTACTTTGTTTATGTTTCACCTTTCGTGGAAAAAAAATCACAATGGAGTTAATTTGTTTAAAAAAAGAAAAATTATCTAGCACTTCTGTAACCACTCACAACGTTTTACACTGGAGCCACATTCATCAAATCGTGCATTTATCTGTCAATATGCAGATAGTGGAGGTTGCCTGTCTTGCCCAGAGTCACACTGATCTGTGGCTGGTAGGAAACTGGAATCGAATCCACAATTTTTCATATCGCAAGACAATTGCTCTTCCTGCTGAGCCACGGTTGCAAACTAATTCCAAGCTGAGACTCTGGCAACGCTACAAAACCGCGCTCTCTGTCAAATCCGATTGAGCTTGATGTATTTTAAAATACAAATGGTCAAAAAAAAAAAAGTCTATTAGATTTCCAACCTTGGTAGAGAAGGCTGTAAATGTAGTGAAAATCTGGAGCGTACTTCCAAAACAACCCGAACACTGAGTTCCCACCATTTGATTTCCAATAACTGGAACATTGATCAATGTATTTGACATTTATTGATGATTTTGATGATGGCATTTGACAAAATGCAATGTTCATCGCTTGTTCTATTGGGTACTGTATTATGTTTTTATGGTGTAAGGCACACCATAAACTGCCTTGCTCCTGAAATGTCCCACACAGACAAACTTGACTAGAATTCACTTGACAGGTGGGTTATGCAAAGTATCTTTTCAGCCATTTTCAACCAATCCTATTACTTTACGAGTTTTTGAAAAAGCCTCCACTCTCTGGTTTTCCATCCGTCCTTCACATCACCTTTGCTTCTCCGTGGTCCGCCCTCACGCCAGCCTCCGCCTTGCACCGATCCAGCTGTGGCTCCAGCTGTACCACGGCGCGGAGAGACAATGAGCCAGTGTGGGAGTAAGTTGCATGCGCTTCTATGAGGATGCAAACAATAGACTCATTATTGCTTGACTGTGGAAAAAAAAAAAAAAAGGACAAGAGAAACTGCTCTGGTTTGTTTGCTAAAGCCGCCGGCCTCTCTCCGTCGCCGGTTAGTCAAGGGAGGCAGCCAGAGGGGCAGAGTGAGAAGAAGGCCTTTCAGATCCACAGGCAGTCAGGGTGATAAATAAATAGATAGATAGGCAGACAGGGAGACAAAAAAAAAAAAAAAGCAGGTAGACGGGCAGGGCACGAGCGAGGCCCCACCACCCATCCTGCCTCCATTTCTCCACCTATAACTCACTTTTCTCGTTCTCTGAGGGGGTGGGCGGGAAGGAAAAGAAAACAATAAGATATAACAATTGGCAAACGGCTGAGGCAGCCGGAGCACTACAAATGAAATGTAATGTTGTTACAGTTTGGAAATAATGAATTATGAGGATAAGCGGGGATCTGTAAAATCGCTGTAGCGATTTACCGAGGTTTCATTTTTCAACTGTATTGAATTATGGAGGGATGGCCTCAGTCAACTGCAAAATACAAAACGAGGGGGAGAGGATGATTCACCGTTACACTCAGTGTGTGCGCGCGCGTGTGTTTGTGGATGTGTTTGTTTCCTCAGGTGCATACAAGCATGTGCAGCATTGGCCGGTGGGGTGTTCATTTACGCTGCAGCATTTGCATGCATTAAGTGCATGAGTCTTTCCGCTGAAATGCATCCATGTGTGTGTGTATGTGTGTGTTTGTCTCCCTCTAGACCTGTTGAGGCCGTTCTCTTCCTCAGCCCCGCCGCACATGTGATAAATGTCCCTTATCGCTTCAGTCATTGTGATAGTCCCACAACAGGCCCCGGAGAGAGAGGCACCGTGCAAAGCGGGAGAGGGATGCAGAGACAGATAGGTTGAGGACAGAAGGAGGGAAACAGGTTAAGCGGTTGTTGAAATCGTAACGGTTAAAAAAAAAAAAGAAGAAAAAGTGGAGGAAGAGGACAGAGATGGAAGGACGGTGGCGGCGGAGTGGGGGATAGCTAGAGTTATCAGCCGGTCTTGTAAGGGAAGAATACGCATCAAGCTGCCAATCATCTGGCCTGAAAATTGCTCTGAGATTTGAGTCCCAAGACGGTGCGAGCATGTGTGTGTGGATGTGTGTGTGTGTCTAGGCAAAGCCCATGTCGCCTCCATGCTATTACTGCCCCCATCCCCTCTGCGGCGACCGTCTCGCCCTCTCCCCGGTCACCATTCGTAAGCCTCAAACTAAAAAAAAAAAACACTCCTCTCATCCCGTCACTAAAACCGACACTCAGCCCATCTGAGCCGCCGCCGCCGCTGTGGCGACGGCTATCAGACGAGGGAAGGAGACGCTGAGAGAACGCGCACGGGTGGTACGATGGGAAAAGAAAAAAGGTGTAGAAAGAAGAAAATAGAATGGGGGTTAATGTGTGAGCAGGAGCCATTTCAGTGGCTTTAATTTTCTATTGATTTTGGCAGCAGACTTGTCGCCTCAACTGTGTGTGTTGGCGTGTATACGAGTGTGGGAGACAGAAAGGGACCCTCCAACCTGTCTCCATCCAGAATCTAAAGATGTCTCAGCGTAAACAAAAGCAGAGACAACCTAATTACTGTCTGGTGAAAAGCGCGTCGCGCCGAAGCCTTTTGTTTCTCTCGTTTTATTTTCATTTAGGAATCGTGACTTTTTAAAAAGAATCTTATATAATTGCCTGTAAAGCCTCGTTTTTTGTGTGATCTTCGATAACCTGTCAACAGGGATGCAGTTAAGAAAAGAAACGTTCAAAACCAGGCGCAACATGGACAGATGTGAAACAGGTGTGATGGCGGAGGACGAAAGTTTAATGGTTACATGTTTTGTTTGGTAAAAGCAGAACATGTAACCAAAACGCACCACGGGCAAAGATGAACCTCAAAGAAAAACGAATATTAAAAATCATTAACTGAGGATAAAGAAATGTGAAAACACACTTTAATAAGAAATAGTGTATCTCAATAGGATTTGTTTTCCTTTTCCTGTTCATCGTTCATAAGTAATACTCCATGATAGAATATTTATTTGTAGAATAATGTGGCAGTCTAAGGTCTGAGTAAAACGGCAAAGAGCCAGCGAGAGCAAAGTCTAATGAAACACCTCCCTCTATTGGACAATGATGAGATGTTGCCATGCAGCTCTGGGAGGGAAGTTGGGAGACGAAATGAAGGAAATCAGAGGAAATGAGAGAAAAGGTGAGAAGAGGAAGGAAACGCAAAAAAAGCAAGAAGAATAAAAAAAGAGGAGGAAGGAAAAGGCAAGACAGCTTGGAAGAAGAGCTGACAGAGTGCCGTAAATCAGAGTGAGAGCGCGTTGATAAAGATCACAAAGACGTCCGATTTCACACCATCACACATGAAGTTGCCTCAGGTAAAATCAATGAAATACCTGATTCCTGCAGAGACAGATGTAACAACTCTAAAAACATTTTCTAAATAGGTTCCCATTCCCGTTTTTTTTATATTGGTTTTGTCTGTTTTTCTTTCTTTTTTTTTTTTTTTCCCAATTGTACTTTTGTTCGCTTGTATTGGTCAGTAAATGTCTTTTTTCTAATAAAAAGTATAATTTAAGAAATTAAAATTTGGTAGATGTGGTAAATCACGTGGTCTCTCATCCAGGGGCTCAGAGCGGCCCGCTGCATCGACGCTGCCATGGCGACGCGGCACGCAGACGACTTTCCTACCACAAAATGTGACACAGAAAGGCAACTTTAAACTCTTACCCCGCACCAACGGCAACCATAAAACCATTTTTAACTTTTCACAGCCTGAACTCAGACCACACCAAACTGACTTTTGCTCTCGCCGAGCTCGACCTGGTGAGTCGTGCCGACGGAAATTGTCGAAATGCTGGAAGTTTTGCTTTGTGGACATTTGATTTCCATTCCGGTGACACTCCTGAGAGAAGGGTAATATAGCAGACAGCTAGATAGATGGAAGGGAAGACTGCTCCCCTTGTATGAAGGATTATCCCCTATCCTCTGTTTGTGACAAGAGCTGATAAGGGCCTAAGAGGAGAGGCAGCAAGAGGCTGAGAGGGCTGGTGACACACACACAAACACACACAATCCACAGCGACAGAGATATCAATCCATCATTTAGAGCCTGGGATTCTGCTGGAGGAAATAGGTTCTCTTCAATTGCTGACAAGCCAACATGCACACACTGCCAACACACAGGCACACACACACACACACACACACACACCCCCTCACCTCCAATAGCGTTTGCTGTACAAAAGGGCTCATGAGGCTTTCCAGTTCAATAGGCCTGTTTGAATGACTGTTCAATTTCATCTACTTATCAGATTTACATTTGCCATTGTTGTCACCCAGGTTGTGGGTTAGTGCGTTTAGAGCTTGTTGTAGCCTGAATTACATCAATGTTACCAATAGGAATCGATAATATTAAACGGAACAATCTTGGATGTTGCTTTCTTGAAACCAAAAGTCATAGAACTATTGGTTTTAAGAGGCTGAACACCATTATACCAACAGGGGCAGCAGAATCCTGAACAGTTGATAATAGGCAGGATAGAGGGATGCCTTTATGTTCTCTATGCCAAATTTTGGCCAAACCATGCCCCTTTTCAGGTCCTTAAAATGGCCTTTCTTCCCTGTTCTGGTGTTTTATTTAACTTCTAAGTTGTTTTGTATGTCTAGCTGCCTAAACGCCACCATAACAAAGCATTAAAGAGCAACAGAAAGGTGAACCGAAATAAAGTGTCGGGGCCAGTCATAGTGGCAACTTTATTAACTCATATTTTAAGAGGAAACAGAATCAGTTCTCACTCTAGACCAGAAGACACAAGTCATAAATGCCAGTGGCAAAGCGGAAAAGGATTTAAAAAAAAAAAGAAAATAAAGGAATCAACAATGTGACTCGAGTTGCTCGGAGATCAAATGTTGCAGAGACGTCGGGATGAAACAGGGAGGAGCCGTTTCAGAGCCCCGCATTGCTCAGCTCCAGGTTAGGTGGCAGGGCCATTTGGCAAAGGCGGCGGTGCTAGACTTGATGGATGAGACAAACTGCAGGCTCTTTTCTCTTGTAACTTTAAAATCATTAAGCCTTTTACACGGCCATGCAGATTTTTATGGCCACCTCGGACAATCTGTCGGCGTTGGTACCTTTTAGATCAGCAAGATGGGAGAGGACGGAGACGGGCGGTGGCGATAATGTCGGGACTTTCATCTAATGTGACAGGTGTCTCTCAGCAGCAGTTGGGTTGAATTTATAACGCCATTTCTATGACTAATCTATTTTGAGATTTTCTTCGACCCGTTTTAATGCGGGAAACCAAAGGCGCTCTGCTTTTATTCTGCAGCAGTACAATAAAAATCTGCAGCACGAGTAACATTTGTAGTATTGCGTTAAAAATTCCATTAAAAAAAATCTAATGTTTAGGATGCTGAATCAGTGTTGTCACTGTGAAGTCGCAAAAATGTAATCACATCATTCATATGCAAGAATCAGATTTACATTTATTTAAATACATATTTATCCCCTCTTATCCTACTAACACGAGGCAGGTTCAAGCATGCAGCAGGTAAACGGAGGAGGGGGGGGGGAAATAAGCGGACAGCATGACATTGATGTAAGATTTTAATCTGCCGCTCCTCTTCGCCAGGCACGCTTGCTGTGCCAAATACGGCGAGGAATAACCAGGAGACACACGGCGAGGATATGAGCAGTATTAATAAAACCTCTTTAGCCCAGACAAACTTTTACCCGGGCGAAGCAGCGAGCAGCGCAAACGAAACATAATTGCGCCTCTTTTTAATAAAATGCTGCTTCCTTTTCTTCTCTTTCCTCCCTGAAGTCGAGCTGTGTTTCCCCCGCACAAAAGGGCCAATAATGTTAATGATAAGCCCGCAATAACAACAGGGTGGGTGGTACTGTGTTGCGCTCTGAATATTATCAATAAGGAATCGCGTGCAAGTCTATCCATCTCCTCCATCTCTCCTGTCCTGCTTCCGCAGACTGCCTCCTCTGCTGTTAGGATTCAATTAACACGGAGCAGGCAGCCACGGCACCCTCATTAAAGCTAATTAGTTAAAACATCAGCCAATCTAGCGTTAATTGGCTTTGGTAATTAATTCAGCTGCTCGACCATATGAAGGCATCAGGGAGCGGGGTAATGAGAGGCAGCAAAGGGGTGTGGGGGGAGGAAAAAGGGAGCAGGATTTAGGGAAAGAAAGAAAGAAAGGAGATGAGTAAATGAGACAAATGATCACTAGACAGAAATACAGTTGTATAACAACGTGTACGTTTTGAGTTTGAAGTTCAGATAAATAGGGCTAAAATGCACAGCAAAGAAGCAAACCTCTCTAGCTGCTATCTACCGTGGGGATGTTTTTCCAAATTTGTGCCGAAACAACCTTTTAAGCAAGTTATTTCATGATGATGAATCAGATAATAAAACGTATGTTCAAATGAATTCTGTAAAACAATATTCAGGACACAGATTAGAGTTGAGACAGGGAGCATTTTTTTAAACCTGCTGACATCCCTTTTCGCCTGTTGACACGGGATGTTCCTGTCATGATTGCACTCCCGTGGGATCCGATCCCAGACAGGCCCCCACTTGCCCACACCTCTCCCATATCCGTCGCCCTGTGGACAGCTGAGGAAGGAGAAATGGGAGAAACTCTGGCAGCAGAGATGGGGCACAGGTCAGTGGAGTCCATCCTACTGACCAAGCCCTTATTGTGTCAAATAATGGTAACACACAAACTGTGACGTGCATATGATGGAAGCAAATCAAGTGAAATGATTCTTGAAGTAATTCCTGAATTATCTTTGATTAAAAGGCGACGCTACATTTGTCCACAACTGATGCTATCAGTCACTACGAGATCAAGCATAAGGTGACAGCAACGAGTAGGGCTGAGAACGTCGTAATGTTAATGGAGTCTAAGATAATATTAGTAGCCTACATTGATGGTCATCCTTATGCACTCGCTTAGCAGCTACAGCAAGTGAGTTCAGCAGCAATGAATGTCTCTTTTGGCTTTCAAACCTTCACTCGAGGTGCAGCTGAGTTGAGTCTTTATTTTA
>CAEGAG010184172.1:0-79839 GCA_903067065.1 Brachyrhaphis terrabensis
CTATAATTAAATGTTTAAAATACTTTATTTTGTACACATTTATTCATATATATGTTGACCAACTTTTAGAATTAGTCTGTTAAATTAGCTTAAGAGATACTAAAAATCAACATTTCCTAACTACACTTTTAACAGAGCTTTGAACTTCTTTTCTTCCTTTGAGTTCATGAACAGAGACGTAAACTTTGCTGTTTTGCCACAAGATGGAGTAAGTGAACCGAAATCAGTCAAGCAAAGTAAGCTTAAAAGCATGTTTTCAACAGAAGCCTGCAGCTCAAGAGAAACACTCAAACACATGAAAAACAACAGAATGTTTGTTGTGACTTTCAGCTTGCACGATTTGGAGAGGCACCAAAATCTCCAGAAGCTGTTTAGGTGTTGTGACAGAACCTCCTAATTCTGTTAATTTGTCATCTGTGAATTTTACATTGAGTGTGAAGGTTTTTCACTTCCTGGTGTGCTGAACAGGCATGACATGGAGGAGTGTTTGACATCTGAGCAAATGGAAAACATTCCCATGGTTGTGATCCTAACAAATGAGTCAGACAAAAGCACTTCGCAAAGAAATGGATGAGTGGTATCAGTACTTTAAGACAAGAAAAACATAGCTCTTGTTTAACAGGACTGGCTGCTAAAAAGCCTTCTGTCCACATATGTAAATAGAGAGCTGCTCAGCATGTACAAAGCTAAGTGAGTCTAGGAAAATCCCTATCTAGTTACCATGACAGGACACAGAGAACTAGAGACGCCTCTAGTGATGGGTGGGGCAGGTCTGCTCATCAACACAAGCCCCACACTGTCACTCGTCCTTCACTCTGTAATCTTGTCCATATTAATGACACCATCTGTCACTGCTGGATTGTGAAAAACCTGCTGCTGATTATTTATGAACTCAACAAACTCTTGTTTACATCTCAGATTTGGATATTCATTCTGATGGATTTGACTGTGTGACTATTCCAGTCAAGTTTGGAAGCCAGGAGAAAAAAAGCAGCTTAGTTAGGATGTATTTGGCATGGAAATAGATAAATTAATTCAGATGAGATCACAACAAAATAACCAAACATCTGCTTAAACCATTTTTTTGTAATCTAAGAAACACTAAGGGATTAGAACATGTGTTGAATTTGGTGAAATGAGGGAATCAGGGCATAATAACACCATAATAAAAAAAGAGTGAACTAAAACTACTTAAAATTAAATAAAATGAGATTCAAATGAGCATAATGGGAGCTGTCATGTTTTTATTAAACTAGCTGGCAAATAATTTTTCCGGGCAAGAAATTTTACAAAGAGGGGTGGCCAGATGTTAAAAATCTGAAATGGGCTTTCTAACACATGAATATGACTGGATCTAAACCATTTTCTATAGTTCTGGCTGCATGTTTAGAAATGTTGTTCTACTGAAAGATTAACCTCTGCCAGAGTCTCAAGTCTTTTGCAGCCTCTAACAAGTTTCATCCAGCATTAACCTGTATTTAGTTCCATTAAATCTAACCTGACTCCCTGTTCCTGCTAAGGAAAGCATCCCCACCTCACAATATGGATGGGCCGTCCAGGGTGATGTGCAGTAATTTTATATTTTTTATATATTAATATTTTTTGCCTGTAGCTCAGAAAGTTCCTTTTTGGCTCAAACCACAATTGTTTGCTGTGCTGTGGATCTCTGCACCTGATCTAGAGTTACAATGAACCTCTTGACTAATTTTCTAATAAATTCTCTCTTTGCCTGGCTGGTCAATTTAGGTGGATGCCCATGTCTTTGGAGGTTTGCAATTGGACTAATCTTTTGATTTTCCAGCCACAGTGTGCTGCGAGATGTTCAAAGCAACTTTATACCTCACCTGTCTGGTATATTCCTTGTTCTTCATGTTATTTTACTATGCTCTATAATCCTTAAAAACCCTAGAGGAATGGTTGTATTCACACTGAGATTAAATTACATGCAGGTGAACTCTATTTACCAATCAGGTGTCTTCTGAAGGGAATTGACTCCATTGACTCCAATGGATTTTACTTAGGGGTATCAGAGTAAAGAGAGCTAAAGAGAAATGTATTTCATATTTTCAAAATAGAATAGCTAAAGTTTTCTTAAAATACTAAATTAAAAAGATATTCAAATGTGCAACAGTGATTCTTTGAGATTAGATGAATTTTTAAGACAGAACCAAAAGCTTTCATGGCAGTACGTTACAACAGAAGAAACTCTTCCTGTTCCTTCTGGTTCTACAACACATCGGTCTTCTGCCAGCAGTCCCCTGCTGTTAGCTGTTGTTCCAAAGTCCTGGAACAACAGCTAAATGCAGTCAATCAGTTTCTCAACAGACCGAATCACAAGTTTTCAGTTTGTCTTGCCACAGACAAACTGGTATTGATGTGGGAGTGAAGCAAAGTCTCACACATACACACACCTTCGGTCTCTGCCCTAACTTGCCCTTTTGCCTTGTTTTGCAAAATCAGGAAGACAACCATGCGGAGATCTTCTTTGCAGCTCTGAGGGTGACATCTGCCAGGTGTTTAAGCCTCAATAATCAGTGCAAAGTTAACTAAAGGCTATGTGATCACTGTGGGAAAGGACAGAAGGCGTACCGCTTTTGAAATCAAACTTTGGTAGACATGCGTGTTAATGCACACAGGTCAAACCTTGACCTTCTCCATCAACTCCTTTTATGGTTTTTATTAAATCAAATTTAAAAGTCCCAGCTGGAAAACATCATGAGTGTTGTGAGAAGAACCTGGATCCAGGTAACAGATATACCTGCATCGTGTGAGGTGTACAGTCACACGCCATGATCAGCGTCAGATGACACAATTGATTCCCCAGGAAACCAGCATGTATCAGATTCCTCTCAAAATAAACAGTTCCCAAACAAACCCAACGAACACGTCAATAGATGTGTTATCTTCTCAGGCCAATCCATCTGAAACCTCACAACAAGGTGGTGAATACTTATTCCTAACTTTAAAAGAAAGTCTGAAAGGTTCTGAAAATAAATTTAATCATATTTGAAAATGGTGAGCAGAACAGAAAATATTCAGACCTGCTGGTGCCTGTTTAATGACAGATTAGTTTGCCAAAAGTTTCTACTATGTGTGTGACAGACAATAAAACATAGTTATAAGTTGTACTAAAATTACCACCTCAATGGGTGTTTGTCTCTGTCAGCCAGGCAATGGCTGTCCAGACTCATACAATAAATGCATTGAAGCGTTGAAAACCTGTCAGAAAAAGTATTAAAAACTCTTTATAGGTGGTTACCGAAAGTGATTTTGGAAGAATTTATATAAAGCTGATCCAACAACAATCTTTAATGCTTTTTAGGTTTGGGTGCCAGTGCAGATTGTTAAATGAAGCTACTTCACAAAAAGCTATAGCCTACAATAACTTCTATTTTAGGTATAAAACCAGCATTTATTCTGTATATTTTGAACTTCAGACCTGCTCTGAAAACTCCTAAATAAACAAAAATAATGGTATGGCCCAAAACATCTTGTTTTTTATGCTCCAGTTTGACATAATGCTGCTTTCCACATATAAACTTTCATACAAAACCCTCTCTATTTACCTCAAGGTAAATAGAAAATTATATTTAAAAAAATCACAAAATTGTCTATTTATGGGAGATGTATAATCTCCCACTGAAACATTTGTCGCAGTTTTTACCAGTGAGTGTTGAGGACCTTTTTGAGTTCTTGAACTTTGGTCAATCATTGCTAAGCCTTTTTGGCCATTGTATTGATTTAGCTATTTCTCAGACTGATAAGAGCAACTTTAGACAAAAAAAAAAAAAACGTGTTTTCTTGTAGCCATTTCCTAAATTACTAAGCTCCACTGACTATCTGCCTTTCTTGAAAGACAGGATTTTTTGTTTTTCTCATTTTGAGAAGTAGCAAAGAAAAAGTCCAACCATACATTTAAAATTGTTTATATGGATTTTGTATAAATGTTTAGGGGGCGCCACTAACATTTGATGTTATGTGAAATCAAATATTTCAAAGTTTTTCAGGCATTTGTGCCTCTTGAAGCAATTTTTACAAAAGAAAAATGCCATAGGAAAACTGCAATAATATCAAACACTGACTTGAGTGTTGCTAAATTGGTAAAGTAAAATGAACAAAACTATCTTTAACAAGACTATCAGAAATCTGTTGTTCTGAAATTTAACAACCAAACCACACATTTCAAGAATGGTGGCTTGATAAATTTACAAAACAAGGCACATACTTATCAGCGTCCATGAAGAAGTGTGCTGGCAAACATTTTCCCTTCTCCGACAATAACCTGTGCAGCTGAAGTAACACCACAGTCACATATCTGCATATCTTGACAATGACACAATGTTTTCATTTCATAAATGATCCCTGTTGCTTTTAGCTGGTTTCATTAATAATGAAACCAAGCACTAACCCAACAAAGAGAAAAGGGAACATGATGCAACAAAACCCTGCTGGCACATTTAGTGGAAGTTTAGATGAATAGCTCCAACTTTTAGCAATCCTCATTATTAAAAGTGACCTAAATATGACTGCATCTCACATGTGGGTGTGGTGGCTCTTCAGCTATTGTTAGAAAATCCTACTAAACGGTCTGAAAACCCAGTTGCTGTTGTGAAGCTGTTGCGCAACTGTTTAGGTAACAGATAATCAAAGCCAAACATTTTTTTGGTGTCCACATCATTCTGTTTTTTAGTGTTGTCTTTTGCCCGTTTCTGTTTTTTCAGACAGAAATGAGTCTCAGATATTAAATCTTACTGTGCCAATGCATGGAAAAAATATTTATAAAATGTATAGCCTTTAAAATAGTATTTTGTTCTAAAATAAAAAGTAGTCACAAAACTATGTCAAGAACTATTTCAGGGAATAATTCCCCTCGAAGTGACAGTTAATGAAAGAGGCAGTTGATTGCTTCCCGCCAAGAAACAGAGAGAGCGAAACTATCTCAAGTCAGTTTTCTCAAACCTGTTCTCCTGCTCTTCTTTGTTTTTGAACCATGTGGAACAACAAAGGTGCCTTCTGCTGTTGTATGTTTTGTCTCTGTTTAAGGCAGTGCGGTATTTCAGCCAATTGAACAATTCTATTTCAGCAAGTTTTCATGAAAAATCCACACAAGAAGTCATGGAGTTGCAGCAGCAAATCCAAGTGATATTAAAACTGATCAGGATCTAACAGCTTTAAAAGGAAAAGCCTTAAACTTTATGGAGTTTGAAACTTTTGTTGAATCCTGACGAGAAGTTTTAACTAAAGAGAATTTGTTTGGAGCGCAATGTGTTATCAAAAAATCTTCTATTCATAACATAAGACGTTAAACAGAAGTCATTGGGATGTTTCACTACATCTGTCTCTAAAGGTAAAGTTCAGATCTGAGAAGGAGTCCACAACCAAATTGAGCATAGCCAAGCACCAAGTTTTAGCTACTTGCTTCAGTTTCTCTGATTGGATAAGCTCCATGTGTCATGTTTTTTAGCACTTTGAAAAAGGTCAAATTCAGACTAAAGATAAGTCTGCTGCTACTTATAAAGACGATGCAACTGTTCATGTGCCATCTAGCATCTTGTGGTGTTAATAAGACAGGAGGATATAATTTTATTTCTTAGGATTTTAGACATTTAAACACTCCAGGAGAATCCTAACAAACATTTTCTACAGTACAATGTGTCCCTCTGGTTTAATCAGAAGAAAAACAACAGAAGTGCTAATACAGAGTTTATTCCTGCAACATTTGCCATATTTATATTATTGTGTGGCAGCCATATTGGAAACTGAACTGAACAGTTTTGCACCTTCCAGCTTTTCCAGTCAGACAAACCTTTGGGGACATTTCTCTTGTATGAACAGCTGTGAAGGCAAAAAAAAAAATAACCAACTATAAAATGACCAACCATTTAAAGTAGGAGTCCAATTCTCAAAAGTCATTATCCTATAACTATTAGATGCATTCCTTCTTAATACATATGGCATAAAAGATAAATGACTTGATACTTTCTCTTTACTTTCCTAATAAGTGATGTATGGAAATACATCAGCTTTCAAAAGCAGGAAGTGCACTGGGCTGCGGGTTGCAGATCTTATCATAAGATGGTACAACACAACTCATTTGTTTGATCATTTAAATTAGAACAAAAATGTTGTATGAACGCAAAACCAAATCCAAACACCATCCATGATCATAAAAACACAAGGCTATATAAATTTAGCCTGGTTGCACCAACTATGGTATTCATTTTCTGTTCAAGTCTTTCCTACATAAGTGAGAAAACAGGTAATAAATAGCTTTTTCCTAATACATTGCAGGCACAATCTTTTTTAAAGATAAAGATGGACTCTGCAACTTGTGTCTCCCAGTCATGGTAAACTCAGAAGAGTTGGCTTGATTTTTATCTCTAGGAAAATTTGGTTCCTTTCTCCATGCTTTTTCTCATATCTGCAAAACACAATCTGTAATTTCCTCCAAAAACTGCTGTGTAAAATGTAGCCTTAAAAGTAGCTTAGTAGGCCTTATGTGAACTTCGATAGAGATAATTCAAGAGATGAACTGGTGACTGGAGTGTGATCCTGAAAACTTGCAAGTAAGAAAATATTTTTTAAAAATAAAATCTTTTTTCTGATCAGTGAACATAACACATAAGTACCAGGTTAGTGTAATAACACTCTTCAGTATGTGTGCTGTTACTTAAAGAAGACCAAAAGGTAGGCATGTTTAATATCAGTGAGGTGTTCAGAGATCATGATCAATTAACTACAGAAATGCAACAACATAAAAACACTATTTTCTATAGCATGTTGAGACATGTCCGAAGTCCATTCAGGCTGCAAAGGAGTGAAAGAGAGCAAGAATTTCAGCAGAAAATAGAAAGGATGAACGAAGCACACCATAACTAAAGTACATTATAATTCCTGTTGAGCTTTCAACTTGTGATTGAACATGCTGGATTTGGATATGTTGACAGATATCTCAGGCCAAAGCTTTACAAAAACAAGAGATTAGAAATTGTCCAAAAAAAATCTTTTCAGTAAATCTCTATTTTAATCAAGCTTCTACTCAATGCCTATGTGCAATGCTTCCCAAACGTCTTACACAAGATTTAGTCAGAGTCAACTGATTTAAGATTCCACTTCTGGGAAGAAAAGTCTTTTACCAGATACTAAAAAAAAAGGAAATCAAATTAGCCGGTTCAAAAGGCCTGATCCTGGCATGCAAACTGTAAACAAACTCAATCAAACACAAAGGGCTTAGTTTTTCTGGTTTCCTCAAAGAAATATCTAAAAGATCAGGAATGTGAGGAATCTCAGGGAGTGTTTCAAGCAAACAGGTGACCTTCGAAACGTATCTAGCCAGGGCTGTATGACCTAATCAGCTGTTAACCAGGCTGTTTTTCATTAAACTGAAGTCAATTTTTCTTGAAGCCAGCAATACGGAAAAGTCAGGAGAAGGAGGAGAAAAACCTGTTGTCTAGTTTCAAGTTGAGTCAAATGACAGCATAATATGAGCAGCAAACACATATAAACATTCAGTGAGTAACTAAAATGAAAAAGAAATTGTAAAGACAATTAATTTTGACTGTTTCAAACGCAATAGGCAACAACATCAGATGAGACAAAGCAGAATCGATGGTTTAACAAAACTGAAGGCTTTAGAAGGTCAGGGTTTATCACAAGGCCTGCTTCTGTTCAGTTTCTCTGATTGGATAAGCTCCAGTTGTCATGTTTACAGAAAAGCTCCACCATAGGAGCAAAGGGTAAGATAAGCCTACATAGGGTTTGGATGAAACGGCAAACCCTTTGTAGAATGAGAAACTGCTTCAAACCTGATCAACCTGCTCGATCGTGTCCAAAAGAAAATAAAAAAATAAAATATCTGATCTCACTACTAATATCACTTTGCTCGGTGTGCATGTTGAAGTTAAAATAAGATAAGATGATAAGATGAACTTTATTGTCCCAAAGGAAATTTGTCTTGGGTTCAGACAATTACTCCTACAGCTTATACCAATACTTAAAGAAGCTTATTGCTAATACTACAGACTTATTACTTATTTTACTGTTCTGGGCATAATAAGCCTTAACTTGTATTCGGTCACAATTTATGTGAAGTAGAATCTTCTTTGCCAGCTTAACTGCTACATATTTGCTGGTGGAGACATTCTGGTTGACTCATACACATCATGTTTACATATCAGTCTCACACACAGCGTCTAAAGATGAACTTCCCTGAACAGACGATAACATGAAGGATATTTGATCTGGGACCTTCTGCAGGTTGGATCTCATTTCTGTATGACAATTTCGTTAATATTTTTATTGACCACTTTGAGTTAGAAATATCAATATGCATCATGTGAACTTGAGTGGCTAAGTAAAATTGTGCAAGAATGTCACATTTACCTAAGGAAACAGGAATTCATTAATTACCAAATAAAAATGTACAAATTTAAAAACTGATTTACAGTCAGTTACAGATATTTTAAAGGAATTATTGAATATGTGTACTTAAATTAGTGTGAGATAAATCTAATGCAGTAAAACCAAGTTTACTTTAAGACTTAACATATATACAAGGGACACTGAAACTTAAGGGCAAATTACACTAAGCTACTGAATTGGCTCTAGCAAAACTGCTCACAAAACGTAAAGTAAATGGGAATTAAAAGAACATCGAGAGGAAACTAAAGAATGAGAAACTGCTTAAAAAAAATGGAGGTGAAAATATTTTTAAGTAATTTGGCCGATGTGTCTCAGAGTCATAAACATCACAACACATTTCATTCCAAAGTCAAAGCTGCAAATCCCTTAGTTACATCGTAGTTTCCCCATATGTGCACATGCCTCTTGCGTACAATTGTTACAGCTTCATATAAAATAGTTTCAGTTGACAGGTAAGCAAACCCTGGGTGCCTCCCGGTTCCTAACAATCCTGGCATGGCTTTTAATTAACTGGCATTTTGCCTGCTATACCAGGCTTTTAGTGATTGGGAAGCCTTAGCTGGAGGGACTCACTTTTCTGGGCAAATGTTGCACTAAAGCATAACTCGCTTCTGCAATAAACTTGCTACTTTGTGTTTTAGGAGTTCCTTTCCCCATCCACAGCGTCTGTTGTGCTGTGCTTGTTGCCAGCGCTACTTCAGTGATCACTGTTAAGGGCTCAATCATAGTTACACATAAATCAAACATGCAAACTTCAAACTCTGTAGTAATAAGCAGCTTGGTTCCCTGAGGCCTGGTGCTTTAAGGTGAAAATGTACATAATTTAGAAAGCATGTCCGTAGGTGCCGTTATACATATGCGTAAATGTTTTTCACCTTTTTTGTTTTAGAAAAAAGATCCAAATGAGTGAGTGAGCTTAAAAGATTGTGAACTCGGAGGGTGTAAGCCTCTAAAATGACCTTGGCAAAGAGGACAAAGGACCTTATCTCTTCTCAGAGTTTGCTTTCTCAAACTGATTTGTTTTCCCCCCCCAAAAAAAGAACTGTGCAAAAGTTCTGCAACTGACTCCAGAAATGTATGTCTGAGTCAGCTTTAATGTTAATGTATTGCATTATCAAAAGAGACGACTACACAATTCAAAATATAAAAAAGAGACTGTCTAGATTTTCCTGTGCTGTAAGTTTCATTTAGTGATATGAGACTGAATGACTTTTGGATCGCACGGAAATCCCCAACACCCTCCCCTCTTACAATCTGGGCTTCCACTATGAGAACATGCAGCAAAATAAACGAGCGGAGGCTCCTCCGTCTGTAAAGCAGTGAGCCAGGATCATAAGTGCTGCCAGGCAAACGCAAGTAAACAGTCCTGAGAAATTAAACATGGCCTCCAGTTTTGTTGTATTTTCTAAGCACACTCAATAACAAGGGAAAGCTAGTTTTTTTTTTGTTTGAACATGAAGTGTTAGTGCTTCATGTCTTCTGCATTAAGGTGCAATTAATCTGCTACTAGAACTGTAGCTAGAACTGACTGTTCAGATTGCAATAGACTCAAAGAAAATTGGTCTCACAAAGAGAAACTGTGCTGGCAAAGAAAAACTTGCTGATATACGAGTGTGGCTCTACAAGCTCCAACATGATCTGCAGCTCTGGGAAAAGTCAAATGTTGCTGCAACTTTCTTGGTAATTTATGAACACTTCTCTTTAAAACAGGCCCTCTCAAAGAAGGCTTCTACTCACTATTATTTAGAGACACCCAACTCTTGCCCTATGTTGTATCTAGAGGGTAAAGAATGAAGCACTCCTTAGTTAATTTGGCACCAACATTGCAGTAAAGCACACAAAACATCAACAAGATGTACATCTTGTCCTCTGCTTTTAAGGAACACTAAATTCAGGTGAGTAATTGAAGAACAGAGATATTTGCACAGCAAACAAGATGATTTGTCAGGCGAAAAGAGGGAGTGGAAGTCAGCATCCAAACATCCTTCCGATGAACAAACACAAAGCTCTCTGGGAGACAGCAAAGACAATATTTAAACGGGTTTCCTCTTTTTCTCTTCTCATCTACAATCCCAGTCAAATCGGACGTATTTGGATTGATGCAAGAGATTGGAATCTGTTTATTTTTTCTGGATCAATTCTGATCAGTGATGGGAAGGAAATAGTTTGTTTTCTTTCCAATTTATTGAATGTATGAAGTCTAATTTTCAGTTTACAAACCCATCAACCCTGTGATGTCCTTTAAAAAATAACTCCTAAAATGTTATGGGACAAATAAGTTAATGCATTTATGAAGACAATTTTATAATGCGTTTAAGCATTAATCTAAAATACTATGTCTGTCATGCACTTTTCTTTTCTTTCATGTCTTACATCTGTAACTAATTTCTGTAACAGAAGCCAAGATAAAATGCACAAAAGTGTGGAAAGTAGCCAGGTGCTAAACTTTAAACACATCTTCTTTGCTGATGACCAGTAAGTATAATTAGCAATAACATTTTGGAAGAAATTCCTGCTCCTCATCAAAAAGTTTAGTGTCAGTGATTGTACAACAAAAACTATTAAGAAATGTAGGTGTGGACTAGAGAAAAAGATCATCCAATTGTATAAAATGCTCAGAAGAATTAACGAACAGATATTCTTTCTTTAGAAGTGAAGAAATCCTCTTAAAAACTGAATGTGAAAGCACAGTAAAGTGTTTCTTCAATAAACAAGACAAGATGTTTGATTTTAATGTTCAAATACAACACTGAGCCTTTTGGAGGCATTGAGTCAAACAGACTCTTCTATACATTTAAGTATTTTAGATCAACTATGACTAGAGCAACCTGCAAATGACGAATGGCAACATTCCTTCTCTAAAGCACAGCCCATCCTCAGAAGGACAACAGCAGCATGCGCTGCAAAAACTCAAACATCAGTTTTATCTTATCCAACTGCAATGTGACTCTGGCAGGGTTCTCCTTTAGTAATTCTTGCATTGAAAACAGAGATGGCTAAATGCTGCTGTGGTGTGCGATTACACACAAGAAGGCTGAATGGCAGAAAGGGCAGAGTGACAGCAGTGTTGTTGGTCAGAACTGTGATCTGAAACCCTCCATCTGTGAACCTACAAGTTCAGTTTAACCTCTACAGCAAGCTCTAACTAACTTCAATAGTAGATAATTTATCCATCCATAAGCTCTACCAGATTCTTTAATAGCAAATGAGGCTTATTAGTTAATTTAAAAATGTTTACTCAGACACCTTAATTAGAGATCCACAGAAGAAGCTTTGCTAGATCTTCTGGTTTTCTTTGCCGTCTTGTCTGTAGATTCCAATTTTGCCCAAACCAGCTTCATGATGACGACAGTACTCACAAGCTCAATTTATGTCAACTTTGTTTTAGTGGGATAACTAAATGAAACAACCATTGATTACATAATTAAAATTCAAAGCAGGGTTGGTAATGGAGGTAGTATACTTTAATCCAACAGAAAATGAAGCAATTCCAAAATTAGCCCCATTTTTTAATCACAGTGTAGCTATATGTCTGAACTTTAACAACGTTTTTAATCTGGCTGTGCTTTACTATTCAACAAATAATTTGGCAAATGAAGATAAAAAGAAAAAACCTTTTAGTTATATTTAAAGGATACTCCACTCAGGGACTTTGTGACCAATTTCAGCAGAAACTGTAAAATTCTGACCCTCTGATGATAAAAAAAAAAACAATAAGATACCTTTTGTTTACTTTCTGGATAAATGTGATGATTCGACGCTCATAAAAATATGTTAGTAGAAAAACTAAAGTTTCAATGCCGTTTCTCAATACAAAACAGTAAAACCTTTAAGTTATGGATTGAGGTATGTCTAAATAAAACATAAAATGTCCCATGCACCGTATCACATGATATTCAACTTTTTCTGTGTTAACTGTGCCTTGAAACACTGACCAGTTAAATCGAACAATTCTTTCACACTAAAAAAACCTGCATCCTGTAGGGTCTCACCATGACTGTTTCCATGTTGATGGGTCTGCTTCCCTGACTTCTGTCCTCCCTTGTGTCCACCATGATGACCGGAACGATGTCTGTCAAGGTCCAGGTCCAGAGGGGGGCCCATACCATGGTTCTGCACATTACTGAAGTTGTTCTTCCTCTTCTTTCTCTTGAACCAGCTGAAAGCTCGACCGAAGGTGCGAGTGCGCTTCTTTCGGCCTCTTCTGCTGTGTTTTTCCTGGGCAAAAACATGGATCACGTCTTGGGGAAGCAGCTCCCCGACCCCCAGGGAATCACGATTTGACATGCTGCCTCACGATAGAGCTACGTCCTGAAGGAAAGATAAACATGGAATTGTTAAATATATATAAAAACAAAAAAATTTTAAAACATTTTTAACGTCACCCTTATTTTTTAAATACATTTTTTAATACAAATCTGTTATGATTAAGATCAAGTTACTCAAAAGCTTTTCATTCATCAATTCAGTCAGGTGCAGTTTATCAGTTTGAAGATAATCTTAATCCAATAGATAACTGAGATGCATGTCTGAGGTAGTGCATGTCTCTGTGGGCAGTATTGCAGCCTGAACAGACCCCCACTCCTTCCTCTGAACCAAACTCCACCGTCCTGCAAACAACGAACTGGCACCGCTCCCTTCATTCCATAACACAGAGTCATGATTCACAAAGCCGCACCCGTAAGCTCATTGCACTTTTACACACAGACTGGGAAGAGCTTTTTAAAAAAATTTAAAAAAAAAGACAAATAAACATCATCGAACAGTTTGCAGATAAGCATTCCTATTGAAGTCTGTATTAAGATTTCTGTGGATTTTCTGTTTCTTGCTTCACTGAACTGTCGTTCTGTGTTTTTTTTATTACAGGTTCGGTGATCTCATCCAGCTCCCATTGCTTCCTTCCTCCACCCACCCCTTACCTTTTTATGTGCTCTCAGATGGATTTCCTAGCATTGCTTTAGGGGATCTTACACTTGGCTTCTCCAAGCTGTGCACTTTGTTTGACACTTGTCATCAAAATTACAGGCTAAATGAAGGAGCCAGGTCTAAAGATGGTAGAAATCGGCATTTGCAAAGCAACAGGTGGTGAAAGGTTGTGTCACAGTTATTAATTATAAGAGCTTATAAACAATTTCTGGGTGCTCTCATGCACGAAAAAAGCACTTTCTAACTGATGTTTGTGAAATGTAACCAAACATGTTGTAGTCTGTGGAATTACTTTGTCGCCACATGACGAGACATGACACCAAACCACAGAAACCTGGATCCTGTTCTCTGGATCAGCTCAGCATATATATAGAGCTGAGATAACTTTGATGAAGGCATATTGTATGAGTTTATTTGTTTCCAGCTATGTCTTGTGGGTGAGCTCCCTCAGTCCTCTCACCAGGAATAAAAAGTTTTAAATTCATCTCATATTGCAGCAGCTTAATTTGAAAAACGTAAACAGGTTAGCCACTGCCAGAATGGGAAAGACATTAAAACAAGTGGTTAAAGAAGTGGTGATCTACATAAGCCAAGTAAAGAATATAAGAAAAAAAAGTTTTTTGATTAAATTTTCCTATATCAAAAAGCTTTAAAAACTGTAACTGTGACAAACAAGACTAGACAAAAAGCAATGTTTATTTAAATACAGTGACTATGAAGATAGAAATTAATAAAAACATCTTCACAATCTTCAGCAAAAAGTCACCAACTGTTAAGACATCTTTTTTATGCCAGCTGAGCTGCATAGGAAGCATGGTGGTCCTACCAACAGAAACGTAAACATGTAGAGGTCTTCTTTGTCTATGGGATCAAACCTAAGACTTTTTGCTGTAGTAAAATTAAGTTTGAATGGGTATTTTTGACACAAAATACTATTTGGGTCTGGCAAAAAAGATAAATATGTGAAAGGCATTTCATGTTGCCTGTTAGGTAAAGCAGAGGAGCTGTGATGCTGTGGGCCCATTTCCCTTCCAAAGGCCTTAACTAGAGAGCAGTCACATGTTCTCACTGATAGACCAAGACATTTTAAATTAAAATGTGGTGAACTAACGACGACGACACCTTTTTCTTTTGTTGGCGGGGGGGGGAGAGATGTACCGTATAACTTTTAAAAACCGGGACATTTCCTCACTTTCTAAAAAAAACCCAGGACGCCCGGGACAGGACGTGAAATACGGACATGTCCCGGGAAATACGGACGTTTGGTCACCCTACAATAAGATGAATACTTAATGTTGTCTACCTCACATTTTCCATTTTAATGTTTCAATTTGTTTCCATCTACTTGAAAAGCTCTGCATAAAATACAAAATCATTTTTAAACTAACCATCCTTGTGCCATCCTTCATATATGGGTCAGGGACCGCTCCAAAACCTTCCTATGGATGCTCTCCTGATCAAATCTGAAATGATTTAATATGCCAGAAGCATTTGCATTCCAATAAGTAACCCCACCAACAGCAAAATGACTATCTCCTCTGAGGAAAAGTAACATGCCTCTGCGTTTTTCTCCTGCTCCAAATTACAGTCATTTAGGCATGACTAACATCCAGGCATAAGTATTTGCAACACTGGCCAATAATCAGACAGCTTTCTCAGGAAAAGACAGTCCAGTTTATTCTCTTACATCCCACAGGCGGCTGAAAGTCCAACAACTTATTGTGTTACTAACAGAGGAATGAGATCAAGGAGAACTCTGGGTTGTGGCAGAGACCACCCAGAGGACCCCTATCCGTATAGTCTGGTCTTGAAGAGTTGAGTCATGCCACCAATGTTGTGGTTACACAAAAATACCGGAAGATTCCAAGATTTTCAAACAGTCTACCAGGGTGAGTCACTGAGTTTAGACTTCTAAAAATATCTTTGTTTTTGGGTTGTTTTGTTTTGGATTTTTTTTTTTTTTTACAATTCAATTCAATAACGAGGTTTCAGACTTTCAATGTCATTGTTTTCATATTAGAAAATAAGCTCAAAATGGATTGTTTTCTCAAAACCATGGCACCTACATTCTAATTATAGAGTTACATGGTGGCACCAGACAGAACTTAACCCAACGTTCTCAGTTTACAAAGGTTTACAGACAAACTACAAAACATAAATGCATGATCTTTAAAACAAACATACGCTACAGCTAAATTTTTGCGGGTTTCGTAGGCTGGCCTGAGTTCTGCAGAGGCATAGAAATGACCCAACCTGCTGTTTATTTAGACCTTACTCTTTGACAGACGATCCCACTCTAACCACACAAACCTCAAGTCTCTGTGTCAATAATACCTGCAACATTGATTCTGACAGCACACAAAGTAGACTTCAGCAGGAAAACAGTTTTTGAGACTCAGTGTATCAATGTATTGATCGAGCATGTCTGACAGCTACATGCGCTGCAGCTTGAGGACACAAATTCCAGAACACGTCTGCATCTCCTCTCCCCTTGGCAGAGAAGTCGAGTAAAGTTGAAGAGATGTAAAGCAGCGACACCTGCTTTGCCTGAAGCAAGGCTCTGCTGTACTCATACATGAGTTAATTCAGGATTACATCGCACAGAGGCCTATCCACCACTGATAGGTGGAAGGAATGAGAGAGAAGTCGGGGGAACAGATGTCTAAAATAACAGCATTGTAAAGGTTCTCTAAAAGCACTGAATAGGTTCTCTAAACCGGCTGAATGGGGAGCTTTAATCTCTCCCAAACTCTGAATGGGCTTGGCTTTACAACCCTCTCAGACCTGTGTGTATTCCCATTGCTTGTGCAACTGTTCCACATATTTTCTTCCACTCAACTTTCCCCTAATGCGCATAGATACATCATTCTGTACAACAAGCCTCTTGAACAATGACCTTTTGTGGCTTCCTCTGGTTAAGCATGATGTTTGTTAAACTACTGTCAAGTCAGCAATCTTCACCATGAATGTCCAGGCTGTCAGATAACATTTCTGTAACTTGAAGGGCTATTAAAAGGTTCAGGCCTCTGTTTTCTGTCACATTTAGCTGTTTTAGATCAGACAAATTTAAATTCAAAACAGTTCTCAAAATATTTTATTAAGAGAAGAGGCTGTCCAAGCAAAGGTTACTTTTATATAAGAAAGTATTACTCCCCGTTGCGCCACCCATAGACATAACTACTGAACTTTAGCTTTGGAAGACTTTGGGTGTTTGTCAGATTTCAATCTAGATTTTTACTAGGCCAATGCAAATATTTATTGTAGTTTTTCAAGGAATTCAGAGGTAGGCTTGCTGATGCTTGATCCAAGTGCACTTAAGCCTAAAGTTATGAAAGGATCGAGGAATAGTCTCCTTGTGGACTTTCTGGTAGAGAGCAGATTTCATGGTTCTGTCTACGATGACAGTTCATTCCATAGCATTAAATATTTCCAAACCATCATGTTTGACCATCAATATGATGTTTACTTTACAAGATGTACTCAGTTTCTCATCTGTTATTGAATTTCTTAAGATCGGCCATGATGTATTGCATTTTGAGATGTTTTAGGGGACAAAGAAAAAAATAAACTTTAGCCAATAACTAAACTTACTACAGAGTATTTACATAGCCAGTGCTGAAACAATTTCCTTCCCCAGGCTGTCACGCTCCGAATACCCAACAGTTAAAGTGTGCAGATCGATATCAAATCATCTTCCCTCTTTTTTTCTGAAACAATGTATATGTACACTGCGATGGACTAACAACCTGTCCAAGGTGTACCCCGCCTCTCGCCCAAAATGTCTCGCTAGAGACAGGCACCAGCACCCCTCCTGACCCCACTAAGGACAAGGGTGTACGAAAACGGACGAACGGATGGATGTATATGCACATATTTACTTTTTCCCCAGACATTTTTCATAAATGTTTTAGCTAAAATTACAAGAGAAAGATATCTTGTTTGTGTGCACAAACTCAGCGAATAAAGCCAATTCTGATTAACAAAGAGGGCGATGATTATTTCCAGGTAGAGCCAGGTTGATTTGGAAAGATTTCCTCTCAATAAGTAAAATATAAAAACTGCGTTCTGAATTTACCCACCTCATCTTTGTCTGATATTTAAATTCGTATAATCTGTGATATTTCCCAGTATTTGTTGAACTTCATAAAGCTAAGTCTGCACTCCAGTCAGCATGTATTGATCCTTTTGGGGCCCCTCAAAAGTTCAGGTTAGCTCACTCGCTGCTCAGTAATCTCTTTGGCTCTGGAGCCAAACAGGAGAAATAAGAATCTCACAGGTAGTGAGTGGCCTGGGGGACAAAATGGGGGGGCTCCAAGAAATGTAAATGCAATCGCAGTGAGTCACACAGGGAAGCTGCCTGACTAGCAGACTGTGCTACCTCATGGGGATAAGGCAAGAGGGCGTGGAGGTGATAAAGACAGGCACCTTTGTTTGTATTAGGATTGTCTCAGTTTAAACATGGAGCCATTCACATCTACACCTCAGCTGCTGGTTTCACATGGCACGGCCTCCAGAATGACAGATCAGAAGATTAATATTTCCCTTAGAGGAAGTCAAAAAGATGGAGTCGATAAACTCCAGTTTTCTTATTAAATCAACACTCGGAGAGGGAAATAACAGTTTTCAGCTTTTACAACTGTTGTTAAATCGCAAGTGTTGAGCAAAACTGGTGTTACAGTGAAGCACCTGCAGGCATCAGTCAGGGCGTTGGCCGTCTTCTCTGGGCTTTATTAAACAAAGACAAGCATTGGTGCTCAAGAACAAACTTAAGTAACCTCATCTGAACTGTGAGAGCTTGACATACAGGACTGGCACAGTGATTGTTGCTGTAAGAGTAAAGAAACTGGAAATGATCTAAAGAAAGAAAAAGAAGCGTGTGAGATTGTTAACTTTTTTTTCTTTTATGAGACAAACTCTGGCTCAAAAGTTTCCAGTCATTTGCTTTTCTTCCATGACATGCCTTGGCAAAAGAGCTGAAAGATAATCTCATTCTGACATATTGTGGTCTCTTTGTTTGCTGAGGAGAGGATAAGATTACAGAAAACAGCCATGTAGGTAACAAGAACAACAAAAAGCAAACAACAACAAGCGCTGTAAGACAATAAAGGCAAAAAAAAAAAAAACACTCAAAAATAGTCTGGAAGGTTCTCTCAGATTGTACGCCTTCTGTGTGTGCCTGTCGGAAGAGGAGAACCTGTGATGGAGGGTTAACGCGAGCTGGTGGAGCTTGTGAAGCTGTCGCAGCCATGCAGCGGCTTGTCTGGTAAGAGCGGCAGCAGCATTCCTGAGAGATTGATAATTACCGACTGAAGAACTCTTCTCTCCAACTCTGCTTTCTCCCTCTCTAACATACACACACACACACACCCAGATGTATGAGTACTTAACCTCTCACTGTCACACATCCCTCCTACAGCCCCCCTGCCACAATTGGCCACATGGAAGAAAACAGATAATGGCTGGCACATGGAAGTCATTTAGAGATAATATAATATGCAGTTGTGTGTTTTCACTGAGAGAAATTCGGCATTCAAAGAGGACAATGTTCTGCAACTTTTTCTAATGATTTATACATTTAAAAGGACTAACTGTTTATCATCTAATCTGGTAATTGTGTTACTGGTATTAAAGTGTGCCAGGGTTTAAAAAAACAGCTCTTATTTCCAGTCTAACTCTTCCTAAGATTTAAAAGTCCTCGATTAGAGATGCCAGAGGAAGCATCAGAGATGTGAGCATAGCTCATCACCACCAGTCAATTCACAGGTGGCTGAAATCAGGCTTTTACACTTTTCCTCAGAAGAAAGACAAGTTAAAGGAACCCTCCTCAAAGCTTCCTAGCCCTCATGTAGCCTTACATTTTGCTTATACTTCATTACTTCTGTTAAGTTTTTGCTCTGCTCAAACAAGAATAAATAGAAGTTGCACAGTTAATAAATTGTAACATTTTTAAACAACTATATATTATATTCTGCATGTTCTGCTACCTATATGCAATATGTAATTTTAAAAAAACTCTTGCAGAGCTATTAACTGTTTACTCAACAAATGTAGCCATATTGAGTCATGTGTGACTAACTATTAGGATATGCTGGCAACTCATTATGCAAGCTTCCTAAAGGTGTGCCCCAGTGCTCAGGGGGATAGGGGTATCCTTTAGAAACAGGATTCATGGTAAGGTAATGTTTTAAGAGTTGGAAAGGATATCTGTTGAGCAGTGACTTTAGGCTGCATGCAAGCAGAAACCCAGACTAATTAACATGCTGATATCAGGTTTTTAGACTCTCAGAATTCCTCTAGCACAGCGATTCTCAATCCTGATCCTCAGGGCTCACAATCCTTCATGTTTTAGATGCATCTCTTCTCCAATCCAGTGACTGCATTTCCGACTCAATATGCCATCAAGTTCTGCAGAAGCCTTTAAATCACCCATTTGTGTAAGATGGATGTGTGGCAAAAGGGAAACACAAAGACTGCGGGACAGGACCACACAAACAATGGATATAGAGTGTCTCATTAGCTTCGCTTCCAAGGGTTGCCAGGAATCCAAGTTAGGACTGCAGAGCTTATAGCCCCCTGCACTGCCTAGTCACTCTTGAAAACAAAACAAAGAAACTGTCGTGGAGCAGCACTGACCAAGTCACTAAGAGGGCAAACACAGCTGGACAGCAAAGGGGTTTAAAAATACAACCTGGCATTGCTGAGTGTCTGCTGGGACTCAGGGTTAAATTGAAGCTTTCTCAACCGAAGAGGCAGAAAAATGGTCAGAAGTCAAAGAAAAATGATTATAGTGAAGAAAATAAAGCATTTTGGCCCGAAAGACAAGTGTGGGAACAGGCTTGTTTGCATTTGCAGACCGCCTGGTGCTAGGCCTCCTTACAATATGAACTCACTTGAATTTACATAAGTCCTGATGAAGGTTTACTGATAATTTACTCATCCCTATGATTAACGGCACCCCGTTTCACAATCATGAGCCATCCGTTTCCATACTGACACACACAGATCACTCAGTCATGTGGCTGTTACAGTACTGATTGTTCTTCCTGTTGCCTTGTCTGGACAAGCGGCTTTGACCTTTCCTCCACTGAGCAACTCAGTAGTTTCACAACAAAACGAAGCATCTTTTAGGTTTTCTGAAAGAGATGCACCACCCAAGGCAGGGATCGGATTCAGACTCTTTCCCTTGATTTTTTTTACCAATTGCTTTGGCCAAATCAGACCACAGGATATTCAACCAGTATTTCACATGCTTCTCAAAATCTACTGATTTACCCATGTTATTTTTTTTTTTCAGCAGTGGAGTTTTGTGCAGTGAATGGGCATAGAAATTGTGTGGTTGAGTGCATTCCTTATTGTTTTGTTTGAAACTACTGTACCTGGGCATTTCAGAAGAGAGACTTGAGCATATTTCTTGCATTTATTGTGATTTTTGCAGTTTCTATTCATCATGTGTTCATTACTTTGCCATGAACACATAGCAAAGTGTCCAGTTAGCACAGTGCAAAGTCTTCATAGCAAAGTAATGTGTTAGAATGGTAACGGATTAGCATTAGCATATTTTGACTCAAATTATTGTCCTTCAAACACAGAAATTGGAATAAGCAGGTCAGACTGCAAAGAATTGGAGAACACTGGTATCAAGAAAATATGTGCATCTCTACTTTCTCCTGTTATATCATCTAGAGTTTAACGTCTATCTGGAACTACAGCTGAATCTTTGCTCTTTGCTACTGCTCACATACCACAACTGTAATTTCCTTGGGTGCAAGCCTTGGCATGGCAGACATGGTGAAGAAAGAACACCAGTAGGTGACACACCCTTTCTAAACAAAAATGGCTTCATCTTGGCCTCAACTTCTCAGTATGAAACCAAAAATTTGCAACTAAAAATGAAACAGAACCCCAGCCCTCACTGATCTGCAAAAGAAAAATTCAAATCCAAATCTTTAATTTGTCCAAAGTTCAGGAGATGCAGCAGACCAGACAGAAAAGATAAAAGTCCTTGCCCATAGAGGTCCACTAACAAGCAGTGCAAATGCATGGGCAACAATCAAAACCAAGTCATTTCCAGCTGGTTGAGAGAAAGGAGACAATAGGGTTTATTGTCAGAGGTCTTAAATTACCTCTGTTGGATTCTTCAAAGCACTACACTATATTAGATTACAAAGTAGAACACTGGGCTTAACAAGAAAGTTTCTCTTTAATTAAAAAAAAAATCCTAGAGCAGAAACGTTAAAAACTGGATAAAAGAAAACAGAAATTGTATTTTTAAAGTAATGTTTATAGCGCAAATGTTTTCAAATAACTACGAATAAAAGCATATTAAGGGGTTTTGCGTCAAAACGTAAAAAAAAAAAGAGAATCTTACCTTTTTAAAAACTTTTAGAGATCCGGTTAGGGTTTATTTACTCACTCTCCATATGAAGCGTCTCTCAGGGGCTTCATTTCTCTCCAGCTCCAAACTTCTCTTTATTCTTACTGTCCGACAGAAAACTTCAGGTGAACCATTTCCGTGAAAGTTTCAGCGCGCTTCACGAAACTGCACCATTTATTCGGCTCCACTCCGACAAAGCAAAGCAGAAGAGTTTGCCCTGCTGTCATGAGCTGTCTGTCTGTGTGCGGACGCTCCAATGAACCAAGGCAGATAGGAAGGGAGTGAAGAAAATACCACCGAGTTGGTAATCCTACCTGGAGGAGGCAGGGCTCAGGTAGGAGAGCGGCAGCGGTCGGCGAACTGAGGACATCTGGTGGCGAATGTGCAAAACTGCGACAAGCTATACCTTAAAAAAACCACACACAACTAAAATAATTAATTTGAAAATAAAAAAATATTTATGTTTCATTAATTTTTTTCTCAACAAAACAAACAACAAAACTTAAAAAAATAAATGTTAGTTAATTAGACTGTAAAATATTTTTAACTCATCTGTAACGTGGTCCAGATTTGCAAAATCCATTGAAATGTAAAAATAAATAAATAAATAAAAAAATACAACAAAAAATGAGCATAATAACACTTTAAAAATTAAAGCTAGTTCCATTTAACAAATGGGTTAAATTTGTACTTATTTATTCAGGAAATATTTCAAATTTTAATTTCCTAGGGCAGCACCTCGGAAACTATGCATGCACCCTGAACCTTTCCACATTTTGTCATGCTGCAACCTGAAACTTCAATGTTTGTTTGTTTTTTTATTTGATAGCCTAACACAGAGTACTAGTAACTGTAACACGGAGAGAAAAGGATAGTTGCTTTTTAACTTTAAAAAAAACCAAAAAAACATCCTCATATCATGATACTTCTGCTACCATGTTTGTTGGTGTGTTCAGAGCAAAGTATAGTTTTAGCTTTCTGTCACAAAGAGTTTTGCATCTTGAACAAAAACATCCGTTTTGATCTTGTCTGATCAGAGCACCATCTTCAATATGTTTCCTGAGTCCCATTCTGGTTTGTGGTAAATTGAGAAATCCAAAATGTGAAAAAGGGTGTAAAAGCATAAGTATGAATAGTTTTCCAAGGCACCATAGCATTGGGGTTTCTAAGACTACAATATTCCTTTTATTCTGCTCATATCTTGATTAAATTATTTTATGTGTCCCAGGTTAGTGCTTATTTCCATTTTTCTGAGGGAGGCTTGATAGACAGTATGCAAAACTGCTGAAACAAATATGTTCATTAATCATGCAAATATTACATCCAGAGCAACTGGTTGCACTGCTCTTCCAATATTGCAACACTTTCCTGGATGATTTATGGTTAAAAGTTAATGAAAATAGTTGGTTTCCACCACAATATTACTGGCAAACTAAGTGCACACATAAAAAAACAAGCTGCTGATGTGTATAAATATAGACTTTGATGCCACATAAGCTGGTCAAGACAGTCTGCCCCCCCCGTCACTGACACAGTTTGTGATTCCATGAGAGTCCAAGATCGAGTTTCCCCTCCATGCCTCCTGTGTTATTAATAAATACAAAGTGATTCTGTGTTTTTCTGGAGACATACAGAGAGCAAAGAACTACTTAGCGCTAAAGAACAAACTCCACTCAAAGGTTTTGAAACACTGGGGCTGGCATCTCCAAAACAGTGAGTAAAGTATACTTAATTTGTGTTGTTAATCATCTCCATGATTTGGTTATGAGTAGAGAGTCATTGCTGGGATAACAGCGGTTAGTCAGGATAAGTAAGTATGTTAAACTGCCTATTTAAGAGGTGATTATTAAAACCGCTGACGTGATTTAATGTTGATTATTTCTCGGTTATTGACTGTAAAGTTGTTTTCTGCTTCAGTTTGTCATGAGCAGAAAACAGCAAGTGGAGGATGGCAGCAACACAACATCCACTGAGGAATTACACAATGAGGATATTTCAAAACATGATGCACACACTGACTCTGAAACAGCCCTGTGTGAAACTACACTGCTCAACACACTAAAAATGAACCAGATGAGCATGAAAGCTCTGGGGGAACTTTTTGAATACTGGATTCAGCAAGTGTTGGGTCTGGAGAGGCAGAGGGACGAGCTGATCCAGGAGCTTCTCGCTCTGAACGAACCTATGCTGCAGGTTGTGGAGCACCTCAGGGAAAAGCTGATGGCGGCAAGGAGGCTCCTCACTCTGGCTCAGCTGGATTATGTCTCCATGCACGAGGAAGTGGAGCAGGTGAAGAGGAAACTGTTCACCGCAGTCAGAGATTGCATCCAGAGTCAGGTGACGCTGGCTGGACAGGAGTACGAAGTGGCTCAGTCTGGTCTGACACAGGTCTGTGCACATCCTGTTCACTGTCCCTGAAATGTTTCTCTGATTCACAATTTTTTTTATCATTCTTGTTGTTGGAACTATTTATTCTTTATTTTTACTACTTTGAATTTTTTTCACATTTATTCTCAGTTTTGGTTTTTTTTTATTATTTGCAGAATATAATTGCAGGTTAGTACGGTAATTGTTTATTTTATTATTATTTTTTGTTTTTTTTTATTATTATTGTTATTTCCTAAGCTAGATAGGGACAACTGTGGGTGAATTTTTTATAAATATAGGGACTGGAATAGGACCAGCATGCACTGGGTTGGGGCCTTTGATTTTTTTTTTTTACCAGAGCAGGAGAGGCAGCAGAAAACAATGAATAGTTTGATCTTTATTATTTGCTTGCCAGCTGGGAGAAAAAATACAATCTAAAAAGCAAACGTAAAATTTTGGACATTGGCTTACGGATTGAACTTTTATGTGATGTTTGGTTTGACAAACAATTGCTACAGCACTTGTTCTGTGCATAATCATGTCTATCTTTGGGAGATAAAACAATGTAATTATATATAATTTACATTACATTTTGTAAAATCTTCAACTAAAGTAATAAATAAGTGAAGATGACTGTCATTTTGTTTAATTTTTAGCAAAGTAAACTCCTTGTGCTCACACGCTTTTTGATGCCATTGTCATGTTGCTGGAATTAGACATTTTATTTTATTATATTTTATGTCCTGTTTTGGCCATAATAAATTTGTGCTCACCAGTTTACATTTGGCACCTTGCAAAAGTATCCAGTCACATTACAAGAACAGGTTTTATTGTATTATATCTGACAAACAGAAAGTAGTAAGTAATTGTGAAGTGGAAGGAAAAGGATAACAATAAAAATCTGAAAAGTGTGATGTACATGTGTATTCTAAGCACTTTACTCTGGTACACCTGAAAAAAAATATAGGGTAAGTAACTGCATTAAGAATTCATCTGACAGAGTTTAAGCTATTTTGCAAAGAATATTAACAAATTTAAGTCTCTAGATGTGCAAAGCTGGTAGAGACGTTCTCCAGAAGACTTGTAAGACATACAAATTTGTGGTCTTTATGTAGCCAAATGTGAAACAAATTCAAGAGGTGTGAATATTTCTGCAAGGCACTATTTGTGCAAAAACTTACCGTATATCTGCTCCTCATGCTCTCTTTATTGATAGGAGGAACTGAAGGCCAGCCTCCATGATCTGTCCCATGAGTTGCACCAGCTGCAGAATGACCACCAGAACCGACTCAACTCCCTCAGAGATCAAGCCTCTAGACCGCGCCGGTCAAGGACCATGAGTGATGTCAGTCAGTGTCGGCAGGCTTCCATCAGGCTGCAGCGGAGGCTCAGCGGCAGCGTAGCGGCACTGGAGGGCTGGTACGAGCCACGCATGGTAGCCCTGCTGAGGAGAAGGCAGGCTGGGGAGGAAGCTCTGAGAAACTGCCAGGAGCAGGCGATGGACCTGAGAGCCAGCCTGGCTCCTCTGAGAGAAGACATTCGGAGGCTGGAGGTGCAGAGATCCTGTCTGCTGAAACGGATCAATCTTATGGGGATAGAGAGGGAGGAGAGGACAGCACATCACAAGGTAGGACTTGTCTCTAGAGAAACATTGATTTTTAGAATGCAGTAAACCTGAAGGAAATTGTATTGTTTGTACAGGAAACAGTGGAAGAACTACAAGAGACACTCAGAGAATTAAAATTGGAGTTTGAGATTCAAAAAACTTTCAGGACTGATTTGGAGCAGCTCACAGAGGGCCTGAAAACAGAGCTCACATTTTTAAGGTAAATTTTCATGAATCTGTTTTGCTACAATTGAGAATCTGTGTGACAAGTGACTGAAAACTGTTTTGTCTCGCAGAGGAAGCGATGAACTGCACAACATCTCTGAAGAGGAAGAACAGTTATCAATTTCCAGAGGCTGAAAGCAGATCAAACCCCAGAACAGCTTAACAGTTTACAGCATGATCTTGCAGATCATGTTACTTTAAGGATGCATTTGAAACTTCCTGTGGACTGATCTACAAGAAACAACTTCAGTGGCTTTTAAAAGCAATAACTGCTTCCACAACTTTGAACTTAAGCTGTGTGCTTATATTTCTCCAATATAAGCACAGTCAGAATTTTACCAGATCATGCTTCTCAGAATTGGACAAGTTTATGTAGTTTGAAGTTTGTATTTTTAACTTCAACACCTTGAGAATTTAATTAAAAAAAACAAACACTGTTTTTTATTCAATTTTTTTTTTTGCAGCACAAAATAAGATTTTGTGCTGCAAAAATGCTGCAGTTTCTGCATTATGCTGACAGAAACTGCAGCATAATGCAAACATTAACATAATTCCCAATTTATAGAACATTAAGTCTTGCCTAAAAAAAAACAGAAGTAAAATTCACAAATTTCTGTAAATATTTTTATTATGAATATTCTTAGATACACAAAAGCTCAGGTGCAGCACAGAAACAAAATGCAGAAGAAAACAAAACACAAACAAATGACGACACAAGCTGGAAAATTCACCTACAAATATCAAGCAAATAAAAAGAAAACCCTACAGTATGTACAATTGTATTAAAAATGTATCATTGTGAAAATGTTTTCTGCACAGCTAATGACAAGAAATAAAACTGACAACAGCAGACTGGTCGGTGAGAGTTTCATTACAAACCACAGATGATCTTGGAAAAACTAAATGGCATCTAAAAATCAGACTGAAACCGGTGTAATTTGAAATGCATCACAACACGTTAATGGTGCAGAAACTCTTTTAAACACTTTTCTCTGAGATGTATTTGAAAATGTTTTGCTGCTTACGGAAGCAGATCTGAGAAAGTGATCCATTTTTAACAAGCAGGTCAAAAGAAGAGAGTTCAGAACTGGACTCATGCCTGGACCTCTGAATCTGCAGCGCCCTCTGGGTCTTCATCGTTGTAGATGTTTTCAGCCTGTGCAAGACAATTCACACAGATTTACTACATTTACTGTTTCTAATAAATGTAATAAGCTAAAATTTATTAGTTAAGACAATAATGTATTAAATTCCATTCTAAGTTTTACCAGTCTCCACATCTACTCTTCATTTTAAACAAAGAAACAAAAATCATGCAATATCACTTGTGATAAGTAAACCAATTACAGAGTGTTAATATGTTTCTGCTGTAGTCTCATAGGAAACACCTATGAAACTATAGGACAGTTTCAGAAGCTAATAAGCCATCTACCAAGCTATTGGATAAAAACTATGTGTTTTATTCCCACATCATCAAAAACATCTTATTGATAGTTTCTGCTGTTTCTGCATTGAAACAACTTTCTGTGCTGCAACCATCAAATCTCACCAAATATATTAGCGCCCAGGTGGTCCTGCATGATATTTTTATTGACTACAGAGATATTGCAATAATAAATGTGAAGTGTATTGTGCAGCCCCAGTTCCTACACGTTTTCCAGACTTCCTACACATTATCCATGCTTGATATTAGGAACAAGCATAGATGAACAAACAGACTGATGAAAATATACAAGAATTGACAGATGGATGGGTATAGATTTACAACTGGATGGATGCAAATGAAACAGGATGTTCTAAGTAAATAAGATCTGGAATTCAAATGCTTTTCAAGAGCTGTAAAATGTATAAATCTATTGTGCAGAAACCCTGAATAACTCAGGATGTGACATATCCATCAGTCAGGGCTTACCATCTGCCACACTTGCATGATGTTGTCCTCTGACACCGAACAGATGACCCACGGCTCGTTGGGGTTCCAGGAAAAGTCTGAGATCTTAGCTGTGTGTCCGCCATGGATGAACTGGGAATGAGAGCAGGAGTGATTAGCACACCACCTACCATTCAACTTAAACCAGAATCTGTGAATGGCCGCTCACCAGCAACTCGGGAGGGCCATCCTCAGCGTCCTCTGGCGACTGCTCCTCTCCGATCTTACTCAGGTCCCAGACGTTGAGCCGCCTGTCGGTGCCGCTGGAGGCCAGGATCGTCTCATTATGAGGAGACCACTGAACCTATGAGTAGAAGACAGGAGAGGGGGGGGAAAAGCCTCTTAAAAATACAATATTTTCATAGTTGGACATAGATTGCTCTACCCACTGAGCCACACTGAATACACGACATTTAATATGACAAAACAGACTTTTTTTTTTTAAATCTACAAATATTTTTTTCACATTCCCTTACTCAGTGTGCATTTATTTAAAACACGTTTAATGCTATTTGTTTTTGGAATTAACGCTAACCAATATTAGTTTGCACATACATTCCTCATCCACAAAATATGTTTAGAAATCCAGCACTATTGTGTTTAAGATGTTTTAATTTCTTACGAATAATAATTAAAAAAAGAAATAAAGTAAGTGTAGATCTTACCTGGAAGATCTCATCCTTGTGAGACTCAAATGAATGGAGTTTCAGCTTCAGGTTCCTCAAGTCCCAAAGAGCCACAGTCTGCAAATATATTAAAAAAAAAACAGAACCAAAGAAAATTGATTCAATTGAAATAGGACTTAAAAGAACAAGATGCCATTTAAGAGTTCACTAGAATCTCATCCCACCTTGTCAGCAGAGCCAGTGGCCAAAATGAACTCACTGTAGGGATTAAAAGACAGACAATTGACTTCAGCAGTGTGAGCGTCCACTGCATGGCTCGGCTTGGAGGTGTTGTTTGACCGTGTGTCCCAGCTGTTCCAAAGACAAAATGAACTGATGTTCAGATAAAAGCCCAGAATCGCTGATTTTGTTCTGAGAAGGTCACATACATCATGAGTTTCTGGTCGTCTGCCACAGATCCGAAGAGAGATTCATGGAGAAGATGCCAGGAAACGTCCTCCACCACAGCAGTGTGGCCTGTGAAGATTGTTTTGGCATCTACGATCTTCCCCTCCTTTGGCACCGTGCTGATATCCCAGAGGCATATAGTCTAAAGAAGACAACAAAAGTGAAAATATTTGTTTAACCGTAAAGAATGTTACAGAGTCTGATTGTCAAAGAAAAGTAAAAGTAATTAAACAGATTAGTAAAGTTGCAAAGTCTTTAGCTGGGTCTCTTACATGGTCATCAGAAGCACTGAGGAGGCATCCACTGAGGTTTGGGTTCCAGGAGAGGCCGTAGCCTTCCTTCTGGTGTCCTCTCAGTCGCAGGTCTGGGGTGCATTCTCCAGAAGGATCTATTATAGAAAATTAAACTAATGTTAAATAAATCTGTAAAGTTTCAGAAGGAAACTGTGGTACAAAACTCTAAATTGTTTCAGAAGAGCACTTACCAGGTTTGGAGGGGTGCTTTGTGTAATCAAAGACCAGCACATCACTGGTGGGGGTTTTGGTGGCAATAATACAGGGATTCTGGGGCATATAGCGCGCTCTGTTCACTTCTCCCTCATGGTTAATCTTGATCTCAATCTCTATTTTTCCACTAACAGAGCCAAAGCCTCCAAACTCTGAAAGAAATACCTTTATTTAAACTACCTTCAATTGGTGCAATAAGACTTTGTTATAACATAGTTTCACTGGATATTACTCACCTCCTTTCTCACTGTCGTAGTGTGAAGCATCAAACTGGGCATCATCATTTGGAAGCTGAACACTGGCAATAACAAGGTGATTCTGTTCGTCAGAGGTGTGTGTCCCCAAAACCAGTCTATGCACGCTGTAGTCCTTTCCCTCGGGTCTGTGAAGAATATGACCGCAAAATAAACACAATTAAGTAGGACTGGACAATATGGCTCAAAAATAACTTTTTTTCATACAAAATTGTATTTCCTATTTATTTGTTTTTTAAAATAAAATACAAATGACAGAAAACTTGCTTTGATTTCAGTTATCCCTTCTAGGATTTGACTTGAATTCACTCTCCAACTAAATACAAGTTGTAAAACGAGAAGGTTGGCCCTCGGCGTGGTGACATCACTCTCAACTGTGGAAGCCCAAGAGGTGCATTGGTGGAAATAAACTCCAAATTTTCCCAAAATTAGACCTTCATAAGCAGAAAAAGATTGATTTCTTGTCCAGCCCTACATAGTCATCTCAAATTTAATCAACAAAAGTCAGCAAGTAGATTTTTAGTTTTGATTCTCAAATTAAATTGATTATAATTTCAGTCATAATTCTAGATTTGCTGTATAATTTTCATGGTTTTCTCTTTTTTTCCCCACATCTGGAAAAAGGGTAGTTGATCAAAACAATGACAAAAACGTTTTGTCTAACATTAGTAATCATTTTTAATAACTATACAATATTGTTTACTTACGATATACATTGGCCCTCATCTCCGTCTCTTACTCTTATTTTTCAGTCCTCCAGCCTCACCATCTTATTTTGAGCATGCATGCTTCTATTTCCATTAAACTTATTGATAGTGTACCTGAATTTCTTCATTGCGGGACAATAAGGAAATCTGTATTCTATTCTAAACAAGCATGTGACTGAAGCAGAGATACAGTAGCCTGAGGAAATCATTTTATTACTCTCAAGTTGCAAACAATATTTCACAAAGTGAGCTCTGTAATGGACCCACATTCAAATATAAATGATGTTGGAAATTAGTTGAGCTCAGAAATGAAAACTGGAAGCTCCTCTAATTAAATCCTGCTTAAGGCCCCATACAACTTTGATATTTGTGAAGGTGTACCTCATCTCATGCTCACCTGGTGACATCTGGCAGCCACTGAGCGGTCAGGCTGGGCCACTCCAGGGCGTGAGTCATGACCAGATCATAGAGGAAAGGGGTGTTCTTCTTCCAGATCTTGTACTCTTCATTGATCACCCTTTCCTCCACGGCATCATCAAATGCAGCTGCAAAAACACATCCAATCCACAGCGCTGTTAGGAAACAACTACAAACCTCACAGTAGCTTAGCAAACTAGAAGACTTCTGAGAATAACCATGTGGCATTTAGACTGTCAACTACCTACTTGTCATTAATATACCAGAACTATGGTAATGATTTTAGGTTATTTCCTGTGTTATAAACGACTATAACACGGTAATATATAGCAAGATAACCGTAGAAACACGTGTACGTAACACACAGTCCCACATTCACCAAGGCATTATATATATTATTGCATTAAAAGTCCCCTTGTTACCAGCGAGTTAGCAGCTAACAACTAGCATGCTGCTCCGTAACAATGAAAGGAGATGCTGGCTGACGCGCCAACAGCCGCCGGTCCGATAGCTCTCGGGCTTTAATCATTAAAAGCTGTGAACATTCAAAAATAAACTGCTAGTCCTGAACCAGTGGCATTCTTACCGTCTTTATCGGCCATTTCGTCTTAACTACAAAGACAAGTCAGGCGAAAATAAGTATTTTTCGGGAGAGCGCACAGAAGACAGCACGGAGCTCCGCAATGGCGCCAACTCCACAGAACACCATCAGCCAATCAGCATGCAGCAAAGCCGACAGGAAGTCCTTATGACATTAGATCCGGAAGATCCAAAAATGCAACACGGAAACTCGGAAATTACAAAATCACGTCTAGAAAATCCACACATAGTCTAGTTTTTAAAATGTTACACATAATAAGTCTTCCAAACATCACTATAAAGTGTAACTTTACAACATCTAGAAGCAACAATGAACAGTAACCTAAATCTTTCGAAGTCCTATCTTCCCATAATCAACTAATTCTTAGAATTTTTCAGTTAATGTGCTCTTTTTCTGCTTTTACTAAATCATAATATGATTTTTATATTGGGATTAACAGCAGTACAGTATATCTGATGATCATCATTTGTTTTCTCCGATTTATTTTCAACTGTTTGTGCGCTACATCAATTTACGATACGAATGGTTCAGACATTGAATGCAACACTTTCTGTTTTAGCTCTTTTGACATGTTGTTGACTAGAAATAATTATAATTTTTACGTTTAAATCAACTTCCAGCTTCAATGGATGACCGTCAGCTAGACCTGACAGAGGAACAGAAAGCGACTAAATCAAAATATCCTCCTATCAACAAGAAATATGAATGTAAGTCAGGAATAATCACGAAAAATGTTGGTAGCTTAGCTTGTTCCATGAGGTAAATAAACCAAGTTTTGTTTGTAGTAATTTACACTGGATTTAGATACAAAAAAAATGTATGTTAAAACTAAAATTAAGCATGTTACCTTAACGAGATATCAAACATACAGCCCTTGAAACAGCTGTCGCTACAACTGATTACCCTGGTCAACTGTAGTTCATCATACCTCATGTTTTATTTCAGATCTGGATCATACAGCAGATGTGCAGTGAGTGTTTTGTATCCTGCGTTAATAAATGAGTGTCTGCCTTGTGTCCAGTGATCAGTTTGATTGTTCCGTGTATTTATACTTTTCCAGAATTCACTCCTGGGGAGACTCCTTGGAGGAAGCTTTTGAGCAATGTGCGATGGGAATGTTTGGCTATATGACGGACACAGAAACTGTGGAACCCATTGATACTGTTGAAGTGGAATCAGAAGGTGAAGATACATATTCTGTTTTCTGTTACAAAAATCTTAAAAGCTTGTGCAGTGTCATATTTTGCACCCATTCTGTCAGAAAACATTTGCCATCATGTATTTCCTGCTAACCTCAAACAAAGTTGGAGATGCTTTCTGACATTCTTTTTAGATGCATGCAAATAGGTTTCAAAGCATCTGAGAGATCTTTTTTGGCCAAATTGTATCAGTCAGGAGATGGAAGAAGACAAAAAGGTATTAGACAATAACATGGAACATAGCAAGATATTCATCATCAAATGGGGAAAATATGCAATAATTACCATACCAGGATAATAGTCCATTCTGTGAAAGTGCTTTGTGCTTATTTGTATGTAAAATGGGTAACTGGTGATCAGATCAATCTGGATGGGTTTGATGTGAGTGGTTGTTGTTGGGCTTGTCCACTAACATTTAAATCAGCCATGCATGTTAATACTAAAAGTGAAGTTTCACACTTTAACAAGAAAATAAACCAAAACCTTTCTTTTAGTCATGGTTTGTAGCTGGGCAAAGTCATTTATCAGAAGACAAATATGGTTACTCTTTTTAAATCATAACGGCATCAGAAACTACCCATATTACACTGATCAGAAGTTTACATGACCCAGTATTTAATACCGTGCATTGTTCCTTTAGCATGAATGACAACTAGAAGGCTTCTCTAGTAGTTTTGAATGAGGCATTTTATTCTATAGCCAATCACAGGAACACTTGGCCTTGTGTATCATATTGGAATGTCTTTGTTCTATGAGCAGCCTACTGGCTTGGTTCAAATGTTCCTCTATTCTTTCTGATAACATTCTGCATTCATCTTGCTATCAAGTTTGACGAAGTTTCCTGTGCCTTTGTAACTCACACATCTCCCAAAACACCAGTGGTCAACCTCTGTAGTTTACAATGACGGTGGTAATTTGTAATATTGTAATTTGTCTATTGGTTTTCACGTTGTCTAATTTGTGTAATTTTATATTTTGTTTTATGTTACAACCCTCTCTCCTTCTGCATAAAAAGGCCTTAGCTTTTTCCAGGCCACAGTTATAAATAGGAAATGTGTTCCTTGTCTGTTTTTTTTTTTTTTTCACAGCTAAATTAAGGTATAATAATGTGATTGGGGCCATAAGATAAAATTTTGGTCCGTTTATTGTACATAACTTTATTTCAAAGGTTGAATTTTTGCGATAGTGATTTTCATGCTTTATTATTTTTTACATGGAGTCCTTTATGTCAGGTGAACTGTTTTGTGGGCTTTTCTGGCAGTTGTGGCAGAAAGTTGATGCTGGTGTACCTAACTGGAGCCCAGAAACTCACTGGCTAATTCTAATCAAACAGGTCACAGGTGAGGTTGGTTAACATTAGGAGCCATAGAAACCCATGTACATAAAGCTGTGATTACAGTTTCTGCCCCAAAACCTCCAGCTTATCTACACCTTTGACCATGGTGTTTTTGGGCAGCATCTGTCGTCAGTGATAGTAATCTAATCCAATATGGAAGACAATATTATTTTATTTTAGTTCCATTTCTCTACAAAATGTCCTAACAACCAAAGTATGTTTGATAAACATGATTTAAAGGATAAAACAAAGATATTAACTTTTGTTTTAATCAGCTTATGCATGATGTTTCACAATCAATAAAGCTAATCACTGTTTGTATTGTTCTTTTTCTAAAGGTGAAGACATGGAGTCTCTTCTCTTCCATTTCTTAGATGACTGGTTATACAAGTTTTGTGCAGATCTCTTCTTTGTCCCCAGGGTGGGTCAGCTTACTACTTGTTGCTATTTGATTTATTACTGAAACTTAATTATTTTTTTTTATTAACTCTTTTCTTTCCTTCAAATCATTCTTGGTGTTGATCAGTACACTTGTTAGAATATTTCTTTGATCCTGCTCAAGAAAACTGATAATATCACTAGCCATTTTTTGTGTTGTTTTGTGCTTAAATCTGTTGTGTCTGTTCATCAGGAAATCAAAGTTGTGTCCATTGACAGAATGCATTTTAAGATTCGATCCATTGGGTAAGTTTTGACTAAATTTTATTAAATTATGAGTTGTATTTTTGATACAATTGTTAGTTTTTCTCATAGTTTTGTCAGTTATTTTTTCATGGAATCAACTGCAACTTAATGGTATTTTTTAAGAAGAGTCAGGTATTTTTTCTTGTTATTGAAAATGTATTTGTCAACTCTATGCCGTTCATATAAAGACCATGTTTAATCGATGCAATAATTTCAAGCAGAGCTTAGGTTTTACTGATTTTCAATGAAGACTATTGGGTACTGTGTGTTTGACTTGTATTGTTTCTAATGCTAATAAAAGGTGGGGTGAAGAATTTTCTCTGGCAAAACATCCACAGGTAGGACACAGAGGAGAGGAGATTTTTACATATTTATATATCACTTTTATGTATCCAGCAAAAGTTAGAATAGACCTAATTAATCCTGTTATGGTCTTTGTGTTTTTTTTTTCTTTTCAAGGGAACAGAAGTGAAAGCCATCACATACTCTGCAATGCAGATCCATGATAAAGTAAAACCAGAAATATTTGCCATCATTGATATTTGAAGATACCTCTGAGGACAGACAACACTCCTGGTTCATCGGGACTGTTCAGTCTACATATGCACATAATTAAGATTTTTGTTTTATTTCATACTCTGATCATTAACTAGCAAAATCAAGTTTACTGCTGTTGATGAACTTTTTACTAATTAGGCCTGTTGAAGATTAATTTAATTAAAGGATATTGTCTTGTGAAATGTAATGTAGAACTTTACACTAAGAAAAAAGATCTCTAGATAAACGAATTATGGGGACATGGGTTATGATGAAAGTTGAAAATTATATTTTAATGCATTTGCTGGAAGTATCAAATGGTTTTTAGTTTGATGTAATGGTTATGGATGCCTTAAATTAAGTAATTACTTTCTTTTTTTATTTTGGTTTCTAATTTCGTTATTGTAATATTCTTGCCAAACTATTTTAATCAGCAGCTTTATTAAAGACAAAGAGTTAAAAACGTATCTAATAAATATAATTTGACTCCTATGTTGATCATTATCAGCAAATAAAATGTCAAGTAAAAAAAAAATTATAAGTAAAAAGGTATACATCAATCTTTCACGGAATTGTTATATTTCTAATATAAAAATAAACATACTATTACTCAATAATGGTTTGGGGAGGGGAAACGAAGCGGGAACCAAGCGGATGTCCCTGGTTAACTATGACGTCCCTTCCTCCCTTTCCTCTCAAATGCTGCTGCGCCATCCCTCCTTTGTCTGCTGAGGAGAGACACCGGCTGGGGTTCCCGCTTCGCAGTGTGCTAATATCTTTCCTTACCAAGATCATTTTCAAAGACAAAATAAGCTAAATAAACGCACTTAACTAGGTAAACAAATAGCGAGTCAGTTTTGCTTTCAACCACTGCAAGAAAACCAGGCATCAGCGAGTCCGCCATAGTCGAGCCTTAGCAAAGAAAGAAAATCAAAATGGAAGACACTAAATACCTCCCCGAGCTCCTGGCCGAGAAGGACAGTCTGGATTCATCGTTTACACACGCCATGAAGCTCATCACTGCTGGTAATGTGATTATTTCTTGTGTTATGCAAAAGGGATTTTTGAAGAAAAAAAAGTGTTTTATGTAGTTATTTTGACACCAGCTTGTCTTTCGCGGCCAGGCCTGAACAATGGCGCATTAAAACACGTGGTTGGTGGATATTTGGGTCAGACTCCTGTGGATTAACATGTTTAGCTTATTTCTGCGAGCCATATGAGATGTAATCAAACTTGATTAAATAAAACATTTGCATTTGTGTAACAATCGAAAGAATCGATTAGCCCATTGTAATTATTGCATCACGATAAGCATCACAGCCCTTCACAGACTATACATATGAGGTTTAGGTTGTTTTGTATTTTAGATGGGGGGCTGCACAGTGGAGCAGTTGGTAGCACTGTTGCCTTGCAAGAAGGTCCTGGGTTCGATTGCCGGCCCGGGGTCTTTTTGCACGGAGTTTGCATGTTCTCCTTGTGCACGGTTCTCTCCGGTTACTCTAGCTTGCTATTGCAATCCTAAAACATAACTGTCAGGTTAATTGGTCTCTCTTAGGTGTGAGTGCATGGTTGTTTGTCGGTGTAGAAAATTGATGGATGTATTTTAGATGTGTATGAATTTTAATTTATGGCAAAATCTTTATTCTTTATTGCAGAGATTGAGAGGATCCAGAAAGGAGAAACCAAGAAGACACCAGAGAAGGAGACGTACCTGGACCTTTTTGCCACCAAAACTATGAAACTAAAGGAGCGAGTGCTCATCCCAACCAAGCAGTATCCCAGGGTATGCATCAGCTGCTGCTGCAGGGTTTCTTTGCTAGGCCATACTATTGAGATGCTCAGCTTTAGGCATTTACAAGGCTTAAATTTTCCTAAATTGATTGGATAAAAAATAATTGTGTTCTCCTGAAACTGTTTTGTTGTATGTTGAGGTAATTGAAATAAAATGCACTAAGCATTTATCTTACAGTTATCTAAAACCTGTTGTAACTATCATGATGCCAAGTGTAAGAATAATCTGAAGATGAGTAGCTTAAGTCTAAAAGTGCTGGTCTGGCATGTTATGCGACATGGTGAGAGCTCCAACAAATATGCAAAAAACATTTTTATAATTGTTACATCCTGCATCTTTACTTGTTTTAAATTTCCACACTGAAAAATCTGCTGACAGAAATGAGAAGCAGTGGAATCAAAAGTCTTGAGCATGTCTTTAAGTGGCCTGTCCTCCATCTCAAATGAATCCTTCTGCTCTGCTTCTTCCATAACCTCTTCCACTGGAACTGCAGCTTCAGTGTTCCTGTCGTGCATGTGTCTTTGTTTCTGCATGAGCAGTTCTGCACATATTACATCTTAATATTGCTGTGTTAATGGAGAACAAATTTACAGATTAATATTGCATTGACATGCTGCTGAATGATGTGGTCGTTATTCTGCAGGTCAACTTTGTCGGGAAGCTTTTGGGGCCTCAGGGCAGCACAATCAAGAGACTCCAGGAAGAGACGGGGGCTAAGATCTCAGTTTTGGGGAAAGGCTCAATGAGAGACAAGAATAAGGTTTCTACATAGAACAATTTTTTTTCTTCCTTTGCAGCTCAGTTCAAAGGATGTAGTATATATATTTTTTAAACTATTTGCATTATTTTCCAGGAGGAAGAGCTCAGGAAGGGCGGCGAGTCGAAATACGCTCACCTGGCCATGGAGCTGCATGTGTTCATCGAGGTTACAGCACCCATACCAGAAAACTATCTGCGCATGGCTCACGCCATGGATGAAGTCAAGAAGTTCCTCATCCCGGTTAGTGAAATCTTTTGTACAATTAACCTTAATCTGCTCTTAATGCACAATTGTGTAACCTCTTAAACTTTTCTAATTTAACTACAGGAGCCTGGTGAGCATGACCCCTACATGGACCCTCAATTCCTGAATGGATCCCAAGATGGTTCTGGAAGGGGACGAGGTGGCCTTGGACGGGGCAGAGGTGGACCACCTGGTGCAGGAGGCCCAAGGTGAGTGGAAGTTTGAAAATTTATAGTTAAAGGATATTAATCAAGTTTTATATATATAAAAAAAATTCTACAAAAATATATATCTATTTCCTAGGGGACGAGGGATGCCACGTGGAAATCTCAGAGGAGGGATGCGTGGAGGAACTCCCCGTGGCGGAATGTCTCGAGGAAACGCGCCCAGAGGGGCTCCGGCCGGTAGGGGCGGACTACCCTCTGCTGCAGCTAGAGGAGGGTCCTCTGGCCGCTCCAGGCCGCCTGCGAGCGGAGCGCAAAGGATGCTCCCCGCCGCAGCCTTGTCCCATCAAGCAGGTCCTTCAGGGTCACAGCCCAAACCTGAACCTTACGATGAATATGTAAGCGTCAAAGTGAATAAAGGCTTATTTTGATGGCAATGTCTCTTATTAAATGTAACATTTTTTCCATTTAGGGTTCGTATGAGGAATCTTACGCAGAACCTTCCTACGAGGGATATGATAGCTATTACAGTCAGCAGCCTGCTCCAGCGTAAGTCAAATTTAAGAGTTTTTCACACTTTTTTTTTTTTTCCTTGAATGTGTTTTGTCATTTCTTAATTTTTGCTTTCAGCGATACGGAATACTACGATTACGGACACGGTGAAGCCCAGGATCCATCATATGAGAGCTACGGTATGCTTCTCTGTACTACTGAACCACTACAGTCAAAGTGTTCCTGTGTGCGACGCTGTGAAAGTTAACTATGCATTGGTGTGTGTGTGTCCTGTTTGTAGGTCAGGGTGAATGGGATAACTCGTGGTCCGGCGCCGGGGCCGGAGGCAAAGTTCCCCCGACGCGGCAGTCCAAGGGTTCATACAGGGAGCATCCATACGTCAGATACTGAACAACTACCGGTAGAGAGTTGCTATGGCAACTGTCTCCCGATTGTAACAGGCTTAACTTTTCAAAAAGTAATTTCCCTTCTCGTTTGTTCCCCCTTTTTTTAACGGTTTATTTTATGTTTGTTTTTTTTAAAACTTAGAGACATTTTGTTGGATGTATCAGAGTACCAGATAAGAAACAAGAGGAGCAGAGGGTTTTTTTTTCCATTGTTTATCTGTTTCCATTTAAATGTTTCAGTTGCGTAGTAAGGAATTAGTTACATAAATCTAACAAATGGAAAAAGTGATATTTTAGTGATATTTGATGGCTTTTTCAGTTAATGATTAACTTTAAACTGTGATTGTGGCGATTAAACTCTTACCATATAGGCTGCATTTCTCAAAAGTCCTTCATGACTGGACATTAATTGCTCTTAATGCTTCAGTGTAAATTTATATATACCTAAAACAAATTTAAACACAGCCTTAAGATATTTTGATCTGCATCAAAAGTCTCATTATTGTATTCAACATTGTCAATCTAATTTTCTCCTAAAATATAGAAATCCGTCTTTCTGCCACCTTTACAATTGGTATATTAAGCCATTCCATAACGTGCAAAATTATACTGATATAATTTCTTGTTAAGTTTGAAGGATACAAGGCTGCAGCCACCTCAATATTTTGTACATAACCTTAGGATAACTGTGTATGGTTTAAGTCGTGCCGTCTCCAAAATGCTCAATGCTTGTGTACCTTTTTGACTAAATAGGATACTAAATATATCCCAAAATGTTTTTCTGCAGTGCGTGTTTCAATAAAGTTTCTAGTTTCATTTTAATCAATCTAAACTTGGTATTTTTGCCTTTATTGTACCAAAGGATTATCTTCACTTTGTGAAAATGGTCCTCAATGGCTCCCCAATGCTGATTAAGCTTGTGTGTTTACACGTTCAACCTGACCGCAATTTGAAAAATACAAAAAAAGGGGCAGCGTTTGTTTTTTTCCCCTCCAATGACTTTACGCTTTTCGTCTGTTTATCCAAACTTAAATGACACTTGTAATGTCACCTTAAAAAAAAAAAAACGTAATAAAGCTCATTACTTAAGATTATGTGCTGCCAAATTCATGTTTGACTTGACAATGATGCAGTGCTTTAACATGTATTGTCATTAATCTTTAGTTAGTGTATCTCTCAGAGCTCTCAAGAGCGCAATGTATCTCCAGCCACTTGAAAATGACTGAATTTCAACAGTATTCCCCAAATCAAGCTTGCAGGGATCTTACTTGACTTTGATGCAAAGTCATGCTGGCTGCTTTTTATAAAAGAAAAATATCGCAGAGGAGAGGATTCTAAAAGCCTAAAGGTCGCCACAAGAAGGTAAAACTAACCCCAACACTCATTTATTAGATTTATTTGTTCTGTTTTTATTTTATTTTTTGTGCAAAACATGTTTAAGTAATGCAAGTCATCCAAAACATCAAAACCATTAAAGTACAAAATTATGCTGTGATATTCAGTAGTTTATTCCGAGCAAAATTAAGACGCACAAAACAATCATGTGGTTGTGATGCAACTCTTGCTCAAATAAAACCAATAATTGTTTCATTCCACTCAATACTTATATCCATCTTGGTTATTTCTGTAGAATGTAGTTTAATGAAAATGAGTAGCTGCACTCAAAGCCTTAAAACATTCCATTAATGGGCAAAAACTCTTCAGCTCGAGTTGCATGATACTTTTTATTTAGTATAAAATTAGTTTTGCATGTTTTGTTGCTCACTTGGTGTATTTGGACATTTGTGCGTTCTGGATCTCATTTCTTTTTCTCCTCTTAGGTGATCAGAACTGTGTTGGTGCAGTTGATAGATTCAACTCCAGCAGCTCAGGCCTGTAAGGTCAGTTGGAAAAGAACGAAATCAGGTTTTGATGTTTTATGAAGTTTGCTGACTATTGTTCCTGTGCTCAGCAGGTCCATTTGAAATTCCCTGCAAACTGAGACCGTGCAGGGTTCCTGTGAAGGGCTACTTGGACCAAATGCTGTCCAAGTGAATGAGTCTGGTTTGATGGCCGTATTTCACCTCTTCTATGAGTGAGGTGCTTGAAGAAGTGTTGCTGAAGCTTGGAGTGGCTTTTTCTATTTTTCTATTTGAATCCAAACTTTGGGGGACGACTAACTTTTTAAAATGTTTTACAACTCATTTAATCATGTTTTGTCTAAAAAAAGCAAAAAAAAATCTGAAAATAAACTTTTTTTTTTATCTATCAGTTGTGTTTTCTTTAAAGTCTCTTTAGATGGCTAGATGTTTGTCAGTTGTGAGAGTATTTGCCTTTGCTTTTTCCTCTATTTTGTCACAGAAATGCTTCGGATGTGAAAACATTTCAATATCAGACGCATTATTCGATTTTCTATCTGGCAGCATAAACACGGAGTTCATAACCGCAGCAAGCTCTCTTCTAGAGTGGTATAGTCAAAGTTCAGAGTATTCTCTAATTTGAATACTGACATTTTTTTCATGCATAGAAGCATTATAATGTGGCTGAAATTATTCTACAGCAATGTTTTTGACAACCATCACAAATTCCTTTTGATGGTTTATGCAAAGGATGAGACAACTGGTAGCTGGTCTATTTTTAGCACTGTGTCAAATTTGGTTGGATAGTGGTCTGATTTTGAAACTCAATTGCAAATTGCTCTATTCAGGTTATCTCAAGTATGAAAAGCAAAAAGACATGTAAAGGAGCACATTTTCCCAGCTTTGTACCCATACACCTTGGTGTGATTAGTTTTTAGAGGGCTCATAGGTCTTGAAAGTATTTTTCAGGTCTTGAGAAAAAAAATTGACAAATATGGAAGCATTGAGATTTTTAATTTCCAAACTGAATCCCTTGTCAGATTTTTATTCCTGAGTTTATTAAGCTAAACTGGTTGTGTTTATGACATCTGCAGTTAATTACAACAATGTCAGCTTTTTCCTGATACCATGTACATGTACTGATTGGAAAACTGTAAGCCAAATTCAGCATTATTTGAAACGTGCAGATAATTCAAGCCAACCAAGTTACTGCTTTGTTCTCAAAATGTCAAGAACGTTGCAAAAACTGGTAAATTTAGAAGCAATTCTACAAAGTATGAGAGTTTGTTGGAAACCTGGATGGACAGAATCTAAAAAAGCAACCAAGTTACTGCTTTGTTCTCAAAATGTCAAGAACGTTGCAAAAACTGGTGAATTTAGAAACAATTCTACAAAGTATAAGAATTTGTTGGAAAACTGGATGGAAAGAATCCAAAAAACTCAGCACTGAAAAGGCTCACTTCAGGGAAAACAATATTTCCTGCTCTAGTGTTTCTGGCATAAAGGTGGAAGGCACAGAAGCATAAAACAGAATTATTTGAAGTGGTATCTATAATTGTCCATTTATCTATGTATTACCGAAATAACTTATTTTATAATATTTGGTATTTTAATTGGTACATATTGGTGTTGCATTAAATTTCCAAGAGAGACAGATAAGTCTCTGAATGTCCCTTTAAATAACTCTCCTCCCACTAATATCCGCGCCCCCACCCACCAGCGACTTGCTTCACATCAACAATGAGTGTCTTGGCTGGCTTCAGTGCAAAAACAGCCAGTGTTTTGATAAATCTTCTGACAATTTAATCCGTTATCAGTTAAACAGACGAGCTTCCTACTGACCACCCGCAGCGGTAAGCGCATATTTTCCTCCGCTGTCTGTTTACCTGGATAGTAGCCTGCTAGCCAGTTAGCTTTCTGTTAGCTTAGGCCTGAATCTTGATATTTAATCAAGCGTGGTCTTGGCGGAAAGACAGGGGGTCTCATTGTTGTGATCCATATTGTTCCCCCCTCTTGTTCTAAGGATCTCAAATGCAAACGACCGCTGGTGTATTTTCAAAGCAGAAAGACAGCAGTTGTAGCTGCGTTGCTAACTTGTAATGACAACTTCCGCAAAAGCTGCAGCCAAATTTGGGACGCTATGCAGCTTGAATAAACTTGTTTTGCACCACCAACATGGGGCTCCATGTATACTTATTTTGCATAAAATATTTCTTGTCATTTAGCTTTGTTGGATATTTTCAGGTGTAAAATGTCATTGACCCCTTTTATGTTGTAAGGTGTTTGTTTTGGCTCTATTTGATGCAACCTCTGAGCAATGTTTTACAAGGAAATTATACATGAAATGGCACAACTAAAAATAAATGTATGATTTAAAAAATATATATAAGCTGCATATTCTGCACGATTGAGTCCTTTCAGTATACTACTACTGACTCACTGCCTGAATGTAAACAGGTTGCAAGAAAAGAGAGGGAGAGTTCACGCAGCTAGACAGGAAGCATAAAGGTGAGCAGTGGGTGTCTTTGCGATGGCCGGTGGAAGGAGAGGGACGAATCGGACCACTTACTGCAGACCTCCATTAAACAGTGATTCAGGCTCCGTCAGCAATGGCAACCACACCACCAGCTCTCCAGTCACGGGGGTGCGAAACCGTGCAAGGCAAGTCTCCTGTTTTATCTTCTCACCTCATCTGTGCTGCACAGTTCAGTGCTTGCCAACTGAAAAACTGCACACTGCTTTGCAAAAGTGTTTATACATTACAAAAACAAAGTTTAATGCACTTTATTAGGATGTTAGACTAACTCTGAGAAGCATATACTTTTAAAGGATCATTTTTGGGAGAAGTGTGTCATGTGTATGTACTCTGATACCATTAAATAATTTTTAGTGTGCTTTGGATGTCACATATTAGAGAATATAGTGCACATTTACTCTCTCTGTAAATCCGGCTATTCGGTGAAGGACTCTGAGGTTTGGTTGCGAACACTAGTAAACAAGCAGCCTCATGCAGACCAAAGACCTCAGCAGCCAGCTCAGGGATAAAGTTGTGGAGAAGTTTAAGGTAAGGATCAGATCTCAAGCTTTCAGTATCGCTTTTTAAAGTGATCATGTTTAGATATGGAAAGACTGTGGCTCAACTTCAGCTGTCCATGACACGACTTTCCAGCTTGACAGACAAGTTTGGGGAAGGAGAATATTAATTAGAGCCAAAAGATCAATGATACATCTGAATGAGCTGCAGAGAACTACCACTCAGGTTGGAGAATTTGTTGATAGGTTGACTACTAGTTGTTCACTTAACAAAAGTGGCAAGAAGAAATTGAAGGATAGTCAATGGGAAGTCAGGTTTCCAGTTAGCTGCAGTGCATGCAGGGATTACAGTAACCATTGTTTACTTATTTAAAGGCACAAACCACATTGATCCGTCCATTATGTCAAAACTACTTTATGCTCCTTCATCATCTTGAGAAAAAAAACATCTGCATACTTCAACATGGGGGTAGAAGCATTACGTTGCAGGGATCATATTTGCAGGAGCGACTCAGTAGTTGGTCAGAGTTGGTGGGAAGATGAACAGAGGTAAAAACATAGTAAACCTGTTAGAGGTTGCTAAAGATTTGAGACTGGGGAGGAGGTTCACCTTTCAGCCAGGCCATGACCCTAAAGACACACTTAGAATGGCTTAGAATATTCATGTGCTGAAATGGCCCAGTCAAAGTCCAGATTTAAATCGTATTACAAATCTGAGGTACGCGTTTTCACAGACACTCCAGTATAATTACAGTTCCTGGTAGAGAAAAGCCCTCAAATCTATAAAAACAGTGAAAGCTGGTTCTATAAAACATTGACCGAGGGCTGTTGAATACAAATGCAGGACGCAGTCCAGGTGTTCAAGTGGTATGATTACTTTTTAACGCTCAGGTTTTGCCTGCAGAAACGGTTCTGGGACCTGCATGTCCAGCCCCCCGCTTGCCGCTCAGACTGTTGTTCCCCTCAAGCACTGCAAGATCCCCGAGCTGTCCATGGATCGAAACGTGTTGTTTGAGCTTCACCTCTTCTTCTGCCATCTGATCGCCCTGTTTGTCCACTATGTCAACATCTACAAGACTGTGTGGTGGTATCCATCGTCACACCCTCCCTCACACACGTCTCTGGTCAGTACGCACAAATTACATTCTGGAGATCACAAACTTCTATTTTGTTTGCTTGAAGAATTTCCATTTTGACTTGTGCAAGAAATGTATAACCTCAAAACTTAAAAATAAAATTGTAGAAGTAAAAAAAACGAGTAGTCTAATGATAATAATTAATCAGTGTTGTTATTTGCAGAATTTTCATCTTATTGATTATAACATGCTGGTGTTCACAATCATCATACTGGCAAGAAGGCTGATTGCAGCAATTGTAAAAGAGGTAAGTTTGTTGTTTGGTGGAGGCTGATAACAATGTCCATGTTGGCATTTATGTGGTTAATAGCTTCTGTTGTACAAACATTATTTTCATCTGAGCGTAACTCTGCTTATGTGTGACCATGGTTTCCTTTTCCTGCAGGCGTCACAGAGTGGGAAACTCTCCTTCCCCCACTCAATATTTTTAGTGATGGCCCGGTTTGTAGTGCTAACGCTGACAGGCTGGAGTCTTTGTCGCTCCCTCATTTATCTGTTCAGAACCTACTCTGTTCTCAGCCTGCTTTTCCTTTGCTACCCGTAAGTATTCTAAAAAAAAAAAAACTTGAAATTTTAGACCTGTAGGACAGTTAGAGTCTAATATGAGTGAAGGCTATGACTTAACAGTTTCCCTGTGTTTCCTTGACCCTGTGTTCATCTGAAGCAATAAGTTCAGTTCTACGTTTTCCCCATTGATGCTCCAGCTGCTGTTTCCTGTCATTACGAGTTTTAATTCATGTAACTATTAAGTAACTCTAGTTCACCCAAAATGTTTCCGGGTGATTTGAAGGGGCAAGTATTGGCTTTCAAGCTTTGTTTCCTACAGTGTTGGTTATTATCTCCTAAGTATCATATTGAATTTCTTCATGTAAATTATTGAAAAGAATGAGTTAAATATTAATAGCTTGATGAAGTTTGAAATAGATGCTGAATGATTTAACAGTTAGCTCCTTGCATTTTTTATGGACCTTTATTACTTTCGACTACCTTTTCAGTGTTTGGAAATATTTTCCGACATATTTAGCTTCTGGCCAGAATAACTCTGAGATTATGTTGCTATAACAACAACTCATATTGTCACTGGTTTAAATGTTGCTAAAAAGCTAATTAAACGGGGACAGAATAGCAGAACTCAATATCAATGACTCAGTTTTTATCTTCATTTAGATGACTGGAAATTATTTTAGAACTCCATACTTGATGTGTTAATACATTTGATTTATTTGACAGTGGTGTTCATTGATGCATTGGGTACTATTTATCTGTAGCTGTCTATTAATTTTTTTTCTCATAATTATCACATACATTTTTCTGAAAATGATTTCAGTGATAAATGAGTAAATAATTTCAAACGACTTAACCCCTAATTAGCTCTTTACAAACAAAGGTACCTGTGGTTCTACAAAATTAAATAAACTTCTTGTTATGTTTATTCAGAAATTCTTCATTTTCTCTGATTTACAGGCTTTACTGGCTTGTGATTTAAGCATTTATGGCATACCTACGCACATTTATGCTGTTTACGAAGGTTTTAAATGTCCTTTCAAAAATAGTTAAGATTTGTTAAAGTAAATGAATTTACAGTTTTGTTTAGATTAGATTAGATATGCTTTATTGTCACCAAGGAGCAATTTGCTTTGCAGACAGCAAGAACAAATGCAGATAAATATATAAAAAAAGAAAAAAATGACTTTAATAGTACACCCAACATTCATATAGCACACATTACAGTCATATATCACCATACTATGTTCTAGCTTATCTCTAATAATGCATGAGGTCAACACTAATAGTCATTATAGCTGTATATGAATAAATAAGATATTAACATGTTACCTTTGTTAACATAAATGCACACATGACAATTTTAAAACTATTTTTATTTCAATGTCATTCATGCAAATTGAAGAGTGCTTTTAAAAAATGATTACTGATAAATAACTGCTGTTAATCTTTGGGAAACCTAGAAATCCATCAACTAAAAATAGGTCAGAAATTCAGAGAAATTGGAGTCTGGATTGGTGTTTTGCAACAAAAAAATCTTCCGAAGGTCTGTTTGTTGTAGACCAGAACAATCACTTTATTGGCAGAATATAAATCTACAGGTTTTCTGCTCCAGCAAACAGTTATTTAAAACCTTGAATATTATCTTCCTTCTCCTTAATTCCTAACATTTTTCCCCTCTTAAATCCCTTTTGATACCAGTAACGCTGTAAAACTGTGAAACATTTCAAATATCTAATGGTAGGTGTTGGTTCCCACAGATTTGGGATGTATATCCCGTTCTTCCGGCTGAACTGTGATTTCCGGCGAGCGGGTTGTCTCTCGCCGATCGTGAGCATCGGCTCCAAAGAGGTCGGCAGCGTGAGCCGCGGCAGGGACTACTTCACCGTGCTGAAGGAGACGTGGAAGCAGCACACCAGCCAGCTGTACGGAGTCCAGGCCATGCCCACTCACGCCTGCTGTCTGTCACCTGACCTCATTCGAAAAGAGGTGGAGTTTCTGAAGATGGACTTCAACTGGAGGATGAAGGAAGTGCTGGTCAGCTCCATGCTCAGCGCGTACTATGTGGCGTTTGTACCCGTTTGGTTTGTAAAGGTAAGATTCTGTTCAATCTCGGTGTATTTTTAAAAACAGCTTCTTTGATGTGAGAATATTGATATATTTCTTCATGTGTATGGTGCTCTAGAGCACTCAGTATGTAGACAAGCGGTGGTCCTGTGAGCTCTTCATACTGGTATCAGTCAGCACGTCAGTCATCCTCATGAGACATTTGTTGCCGCCTCGATATTGTGACCTCCTTCACAAAGCTGCCGCCCACCTGGGCTGCTGGCAGAAAGTTGACCCCTCTCTCTGCTCCAACGTCCTTCAGCACATGTGCGTACTCCTGTTTGTTTTTACCTCAATTCAGACTCATTTCTAGACTAATGAGTCATACTGTGTTTTGTTTTCCTTTTACAGATGGACTGAAGAGTACATGTGGCCACAGGGAGTCCTAGTAAAACATAATAAGAACGTCTATAAAGCCATGGGTCACTATAACGTTGCAGTCCCTTCAGATGTTTCCCACTATCGCTTCTATGTGAGTCTTGCTGGAGAAAGAGATTTTATATTGCATTAGTTTTTGTTTTAAAAAGAAACCATATTACCTTTCAAAAATATCCATACGCTCTATTTCAGTGCCAGAAGGTCAAGAGACTGAAATTTTTACAAGTTTTCTTTTCACAAAATTGCTGAAGGTTAATTTAATTGGATAGTGCCTGAACAACAACTTCCAAATCTTTTAACTGATTCTCAATTAGATTTAGTTATGGGTTTTGATTAGGCCAAATGAAAATGTAGATCTGATTGTGTGTTGAGTCATCATGTTGCTGGAAGTAGAACCTTTGCTGCTGTTCAAGCTCAAGTCTTCTGCGGCTTCTAACATGTTTTTCCCTTGTGATTACCCTCTGTCTATCTCCATCAATGTTTCTGTCAACTCTGACCTGCTTCCCCGTCCCTCTCACATAAACAATGTTGAAACTGTGCAGAATTTTCCTTTGATTTAACAATTATTTGCAACTTCCTGTTGGTGTATCATGTAAAACTGCCATAAAATATGTAGACGTTTGAGGCTAAATGTGACAAAATGTGAATTTACACATTTCAACACTAACCTGTCCCATTTTTTTCCCCCTAGTTTTTCTTCAACAAGCCTTTACGAATATTAAACATACTCATCATCCTCGAAGGTGCCATGATTTTTTACCAGCTCTACTCGCTCATTTGCTCGGAAAAGTGGCATCAGACGATATCGCTGGCCCTGATTCTCTTCAGCAACTACTACGCCTTCTTCAAGCTCCTCAGAGACAGAATAGTCCTAGGGAAGGCATACTCGTTCTCAAACAGCTCATCGGACCAGAAAGTCAGCTAAAACTCCAGTTGTCGTTGGCCACGCTTACTTTGGAACAAGATGAACATGCCTAAGAGTTCTGTATTTTTTCTACAAGCCAGATTTGTGTCAGTTTTGTTCTGAATTGCCATAAGAAAAATAAATATTTTTGTATTACTTTAAAAAGTGTTTCATATTTATTAATTCCTGACTTTAAAACCTTTTACAGGAAAATCTGATGATCTTGAATTGTTCATAGGTTGTGCAGATTTGAACTCAAATCAGAAAAAGTTCACTGCAACACAGGTGCAATGTAATTATTAACAACCAATTTTCACAGCAGCATTGAGTTTTCAGACTGTTAGTATGCTGCACATTAATAATTCACATCGGAAACATTCTCTTTTTCCTCGATGGTTAACGTAGCATGAAATTATTGGAGTAGATTGAACAGCATTAAGGGGACGAAGTGGAGACAGAAACAGATGAAGTTCCTCTGATTTTAAGGACATCGTTGAAGATAGTATGGGTTTATTAACAATCTTTAGTGCCTGTTAGCGCCTGAAAATTGAAAAGGCAAAATTTTTGCTATGGGTTTCCTTATTGAGGTGTGTCTCTACCAGCTTTGTTGATTTTAAGAAAGACGTCTTTGGGCCTGTTAGGTTTTAGCAAATAATCCAAACTCAATCGATCTGATTAGTCCTAAACAGAAGACCTGTGAACAGCAATTTTAAAATCATGTCACAGATTCTAAACTGTATTATGTCTAAATTTTAGGCCGTTAAAATACATGAATAAGCTTCAATTTAAGCCATGCTGTTATAGATCTGGTTGTATGTTTACTATCTTCCTCCTAGAAGATGAATCTATGTCCCAGCCTCAGGTACTTTACATGATCTAGCAGGTTTTCTTCCAGAATTGCCCCATGTTTAGCTCCATCCATCCTCCCATCAGCTCTGACTAGCTCTGTTCTGTTGAAGGAAAACAGGCCAACATCATGATACTGCAACCACCATGACTCATTTTGGAGATTGTCTGTACAATGGAAATATTCTACAAGCTGTAGATTTTTGTATATAGGACAATAAGCTCAGTTTGGTTCAATTTGACCAGAGTGCCCATAGTGTTCTAGAAAATGCCTGAATCCTATACTGACATTAAGACAAACAGAGTGACTATTTCTTAAGTAGCTGAATTTTAAAGGTGATGGGTTGCCCTGGATTTCATCTATGGTTTTCTCATCAAAAGTGGGTTAACATACTGTACGGAATAGTACAGTTTTGGAATCTTACTGACATTTTTATTTTTGCTTCATTTGTATAAAATGTGTCTTCACTTTAAAAATTGTTTAACTTCTTTGTTTCAGTCATCACATTAAATCCCAGTAGAATGTTTAAAGCTTCCGGTTGAAACGTCATAAAATGTGCAAAACGTTTAAGTGTATGATGATTTTTCTAAGGTACTGTGCATCAGTGGAGTTTTGGGAACAGGTGAGAGAAAGAACGGCGCCCTCTTGAGTCACCTCGTGAGACGGTCGCAGAATTCCGTCCCACACCGGGGCGTGCTGGCCCTTTAAGACGGATATAGACAACAGCTCCCCGGCTCCGCGTCGATGATGTCGCGCGTTACATCTCATCAGTAATTTCACACTTCACAGCCGCTGGACAGATCATTTACCTCCATCGTGATTTCAAGAGGTTAATTAGTACAAAGTGTGCTTTGACGGTTTCGGTCGCAGAGGAGGAGAAATGCGACACCGAGCCCAGGCGGCTGACTCTGTGGTGCGTAATTGATTCGGTAAGTCTTATCTGTGTCAGTATGTGGATCATAAACCTGTTTACGCGTCTTCTGCCACACAGAACTTACCAGCATACAACTCACTTTGCTGTTCACACATTGTTTCTCATTTATTATTTTTACAGTCCAGATGTACCGCATAAAAATGAGAATTTCTGTGCACAAAGTTGCCTTTGTTTATTACTAGTGGCCATCTTTGGACCGCACTTGAAGGCGACCTGACACTATTATCGTCCGCTGTGAGTAGATACAGGGCGCGTAGTAAGGTCACAATCCCAGTAATGTAGACCTGTTTACCATTTTAAAAAAGCACGCTGTCTTGGACATTAATTAAATTAGAATATCATCTCAGTCTTTAAGAAATAAATATTAGAAGTTACAACTATAATTTGAAGCCGGGCAAATGCATAAGTGAGCATAGCAGCTGTGTAGAGCTCCCCCACCAGTAGGGGGCCCACAAAAGCCTAGGACTAACATGAGCATTGCTTTTTCTTAAAGAGCCCTCTGTTTGATAACTTTTAGCCTCTTGTCCAAGGACTGACGGAAAGGTCTGGCCCCGCCCCTTTCTGTTTGCTGCAACGAGGTCCTTCTCCTCTTGTCAGCCACTGTTTATATCCTAGCTCCAAAAGCCATAGCAAAATTAATATAAAACATAACAAATATATTTATAAAACTGGTTTTCTTTGAGTTCTGACATGGTGACTCAGATGTTTTTCCTGTGGAGAAAACATAAAACAAGTAAGACTTTGTAGTCTTGAGTTGCATCTTTAATTAAACATCAAAGCATATTTTTAAGAAGCACAGAGAAAACGTGTTGTGGTTTTTTAATGGGAATAGTGAGGATTCCTAATTTTTGATGGGGGAAAAAAGTACTAATAAAAAATAAAACTTTTTTTTTTTTCTTGGTAGTTGACCTGCCGATTTACAATCAGAGCCAGTCGGGGGAAAATTGGTAGGTTTCTGCTTTTAACACTTTTAATCAAGATGAATTTGGAGCTGTGGCGGGCTTTGGTAGTTGGATTAACCTCACAATCCATGTAGCGCAACACAAAACCTTCGCTTGTCTCTGTTCAGATGGAGTTTAACCTGTTTATCTAAAAAACACAAAGTGCTCTTATGCATCATCCAGATCCTATTAAGGCTTATCTCTGTAGATCATGTTAGAGGCTCTTTAAAGTATCCAGTGCTGCAACCAGATGGTTGCATTAAAAAATGACTACTGCTGCAGTTTAGCTTTTAGAGATTGTGTCCTATTTTTTGACATTTATTATAAAAGCATAAAAATTCTTGGAGGATTATTTTCTTTGCTAGTAAATAAATAATAAAAAAAAATAGCATCAACAAAGCCTTTTACCTAAATCTGATTGACATTTTCTGGGATGCTTTACTCTTGGATAATTAAATCATCCCCTAATGTGCAGAGGTAGATTCTTCTTCTGCAGTACTAATTTTGGCACAGTCCAAGTCCTTCCTAGAGGGAAGGGGGAAGGAGGACTGCTGCTCTTCAGCTTCCTACTTTTGTTGTTTCAGGACGTCCTGCACACCAGCTGGGCTGTGTGTGTTACCTGCACTGGAAGCAACAAACATAAATGAGCTGTCATGGAAGACAAGCGTAAGAAACGCAGCCCAAAGGTGTCCCTCCCTCAGCCTCCTCCGCCGCCCATCAATCCCCGCAAGCTCTCCATCCTTCCTGCCAGCAAAAGTGCCACCTTCTCCCTCGGCCTGCCACAGCCCCCCTCCCCCAAGAACAGGAGCAAGTTTAAGAGATCCATAGGAGCGCCGGGACAGCCAAAAGAGGCGTTCACGCCTGTAGTAGCCCCGCCAAAGACAACACGGTTTGCAACTTATTACTTAAGCAGTTACACCCAACTTTGGAATCTGAGAAAATGACATGTATTTTTTTTTTTGTCTGTTAGACCACACAGGGAGAAACCCAAGGCTCCGCAACCGGCAGGGCCCAGTAAAGTGGTCCAGTCTCCCCCCCTGCAGCACTCCTTTCTTACAGATGTCTCGGATGTGAGAGAGATGGAAGGAGGCCTCCTGAACCTCCTCAATGACTTCCACTCAGGCAAATTACAGGCGTTCGGTAAGATAACCTCCATGTGGGAGCCCATTAGGGGAATATTCTGTTACAGGCTTAAAAATAACAGCTTTGTCACCTGAATCAGGCTGTAATCAAGAAGAAGCTGTGCGGCTACTTAAATAATCTTCCGTCATGGAAATACTTCTGACTTTGCTACAAATAAGAGGTCAAGCTGAGTCTCTGTCCGATTTCTAGGAAAGGTTTGCTCCTTCGAGCAGCTGGAACATGTGCGGGAGATGCAGGAGAAGCTGGCACGGCTGCACTTCAGCCTTGACAGCCACGTGGAGGAGCTTTCCGAGGATCAGAAGAAGGGTGCTTCCGATCTCAACCTGGAACACCTGCTGTGCAACGTAAGCATGAGTCAGATCAGCAGAGAGTTCAGGAATTCAGTTTCAAACCGAGATGCGTGTTTAGAAAGCCAATTGAGCAAAGCTTGAATTGGAAACACAAGGAGAACCAAGTTAGTTCAGTCAATTCTGATATTTTTCTCCCTTACAAATCAAACTCGGGAAATATAATCCACGACTTTTACTTTCGCTTCCATCTGAACCCAGGCTCACACCAGCCCTGTGTACTCTATTTTAGTAGAACTTTAGTCTATTTATCTAGAAAGTTTGCTTCGTTTGAGGAGATGTGAATGTGCAATCGAACTCTGATCCAAACTAATAAAAAGCAATCGCTGGCCAGTCTAAAAACCTGGGTCTCTGTTCAATTAATGTGAACTCGGGTGCGGTTCTAATGCATATGAGGATGAGGATGCAAGCAAACCAGAGAACAGGAAGTGGACTGTATCGCAGGGTATTCTGGTTAAATACAACCGGAGCAAACATTAGCAGGAGAAATGGATTGTAGTGTTTACCGAACACAAAAGAGAAATTCTACAAGTGCTTAAATCTGACGCTACTCCATTTTTGTTTGTGTTTTGTGAAGAGGGAAGTTGTGCTCATGTATTATTTATTTATTTATTTTTTATGTTTTTGTTGTTTTACCGGTAAAGAGGTTTTTCAATTGGTTTGCACCGTTTGACTCAGTGCAGTCTGAAATCAAATGTCACCAGCTGAAAATGGAACAAATGTTGTAATTTTGATCTCCAATCACACCGAGCAGCTGGGAACCTGATTATCTCTAATGTTCAGATGCAATAATCAGACAGCTGTCTCAACACCTTTTGGAATGGGGAAGAGATAGACTGACACGTTTGTCTTCCTGATCACCAATGCCAGAGATATAAAACCATTTTTTTTTTAATTTTATTTTTTTTTATCTGATTCTAAAAAAAAAACGAAATGATTTTACAACCTCTCTGTTAGCAGTCAGTTTCTATTGTTAGCTTGTTGTTGGGCTCTTCAGGATGTTTTTACATATAATCCCACACTGCAATTGAGTTATTTTTTGAAAATGTTTTTTTTTTCCTGTCCAAACTTTAATTTAATCGTAAAGAATTGAAATTAGGAATGTATTTCAGTTGGTAAGAATTGTATTGAAATAAAAAAAATAAAATTACTAAACTTGGATATTGAGTTCAAAAATACTTTATCCCAATTATCCCGAATTGCGAGGAAATCTTGGCCAAATCGTAGCAATCCCGATGTCTGGGCAGTGTCCCTTTCAGAGGGCTCTGCCCGACACATATTCCCCAAAGTAAACAAATCATCGCATGTATATATTTCACGTTCACATCTTCTTTCAGGTCCTGGCATTGGATATACTTTTTTTTTTTTTCAAGCTTAATGTCTTTTGACCCTTGACCTGACTGCATTGCTAATTCTCCAGAAAATTCTCCTGTGTGGTCAGACACTACAATATCCAAAATGTACCATCTTGGAGATGTCGTAAATTTTATTTTATTTTTTCTGCTGAATAGTTTTTTTTAAGCTATACACAAGAAATTTTAGATGGGAAAGAAGCCTCTGTGGGCACCTGGAGCAGAAAGCTTATTACAAACTGAGGGTAGGTCAAGTGGCTTTTCCATTTTGTAGAAGAAATTTACTTCTATGAAGCTTATTATATGACAAATTGCCTTGCCTTAGAGGAGTATTTTTGGCTGGAGCTGATGGGCTGTTGAGTGGATTTGTGTCGATACAGGAAGATGATCATATATGCTTTTGTGAACGCTGATCAGGTAACAGGAGTTCAGTGGAAACATCGCCTTACAAAGTGCAGGCTGTTATGTAATCTGATCAGATTTAGAAAGGACGGCCCTGAACTACAATATAATGTTCCATTTTTAGCTGTTTTGATTTTTCACTTCTCATCTATTTACTGATTTGTTTCCACAGCTGGAGGAGCTCAGCACCTCAATGTATCCTTTTCCTTACTGGAAGCTTGTATATTAATGGCATCACCAGCCACTGGAAAGTGTATTTTAATTATGTTTCTACTTCAAAGCGACTCTGTGTGAATCCTTAATGCGTCTTTGCTCAGACAAAAGCTCCACTTGGCCGAGAATCAGGACCTGCCCAAGACATCTGGTCCCTGACAGAGCAAGGTGCTCAGAACGTTGATGAAGCGCTAATCTTTTCTGAACATCGTAAAAAGATAAAAATACTGAAAAGAGCAGGTTACCATGGCATTAAACCAGTTGCCTTAGAAACGAGAGCAGGAAGGTTCAAAGGAGAGGGAGGAGGCCATTTTTCCACTCAGTCAATGGAGCTGAGAGGACATTCCAATGACTGGATGCAGCAGAGCATTAAATTAGAGCGCAACCAAAACAAAAAAAACATCAAACGCCTCATTCATAGTGCAGAAACATGACCGCAAACTAGTCTGAACTGGAATGTTGAAAAAAATAAAATAAAATAAAAAATGCATTTAGGTTTTGAACATTTTCTTGGCAAAAGTGGGTTTGACTAAAAGAAAAAGAAAAATCTAAATTTTCTGTGACAAAAGAAGCACATTCCATGAGCTGTGAATTTACACCGGCACTTGTGGGCCATTCAGTGCGTGTTGCTTCGTTTCAGACGGTGCATCTGTACCAGTGTTTAACTGGAAAACATATTTGACCCTTTAAACAGCAGCATGTTGATTGCAGCAGAGGCTTTAAGGTAGCTTTGCTGTCGGTATCAATGTCTCCCACAGTTTTAGATCTTTGCTGGAAAACCGATGCGAATTAAGCTAAACTTTGGAGATCTACTGCACAAAATGTTTGTTTTTTATATATATTGCTGAGGTACTGTTTCAAAATGTAAAATTTGCCATTACTTTTCTTTATTTATGAGTCAGACTTAGTTGAAGCTTCAGTTCTCGCTACAAAAACTATAAAAATCTTTGTTTTATACAAGAAAACCTCATGGAAAGTATGGACTCTCTGTACAGTGCCATTTCAAAGTGGCAGCTACTTTAATTGTGCAAAATGTATTGAACATTGCAGGTGCATGTCAGTTAATTATAACATAATTGTTGCAGTTTTCAATTCAACTGTAGTAGTTGAATTGAAAAAGGTGAAGCTCATTTTTTAGATCTATTACATTGTGATAATTTGAGGATTTAAAACAGATTTTGAACCAATAAATGTTGGCCCAGAGAAAAGTATGCTAATGTAGTCTATGCACTCAGAGCTCTTATGAGTTGCCTCACATTGCTTTCATCTGTGGCTCTAGTGTGTTTTCTTCATCTGAACTATAAATTTGTTGAGTTTGTTGGCCAATCAAGCACAGTGGTACCAAACTTATTAAACAAGGTATCGGCACTGTTAACCGTGTTGGTAAGTACCAACTTCTGAAAAATTAAACCATGTCTGTAAAGTTTGTAGGATTGTTTCTGTTGCTTGTGGAGTTTTCTGCCTGTTTTTTTTCCTTCCACTTAGCTTTCCATTAGTATGGTTTCATGCAGCACTCTGAATAACCAACTTTAGCAATGATATATTTTTTGTGGACAAAGAGGCATCCTTATTGTTCTTGTGGAGGATGACAATAACTGTGGTTTACAGATGTCAAGTCGGTGTTCTTCCCTATGATTGTGTATCCCTTAGCTTATACTTGAAATATTTCCTTCTTTATACGAGTTTGCTTTTAATTATTTTTTTTTTTTTCACAGTTTAACCAGGTGTCTCTTTATATTTTCTTTAATTGAAAGCTTGGACATGTTTTAATTTATTGCAATCCCTCTCTTACAAACTAATTTCAGGGCTGTGAGTCTCCAGTTGTCTTTTCCAGCATTAAGTTACTCAGATTCTTCAATTAAGATTAAGATACTGTAAAAAACAAAAAAAAAAAAACAAGCCATGGATCTCTCCAGCAACTTCATCCAGAATAAAGATGATTTAACTTTAAAATGTGTGTGTTTCCTGGTTATATTTAAATTAGTCATACCTGACTAACTGGAATTCAAAACAGCCCTTACTAACTTTCTGACCTGAAACTAGAATGTTTCTTGACCTTTTTCTAAATATTATGTAGTCCCTGAAAGAAGAAGTGAAGTTTAGCATTAGGGAAATAAACCGTTTATTCGTATATCTCTTTTCTTTAGTTCACAAATCAGTTAAATATAAATCACCATTTCAGTTAAAAGGCTACTTGAAGACTGGCACGATACAGAGACGGAAACAGAGCCGACTTCTTGCTGTTTCTCAGGCAATCACAGGTGTAAAAACAACTTTTTTCAACCTTTTAGGTTTCTGTGTCCCACACCCCACAGAGATTATACAAGGTTGATTCTGTTTAAAAGTCTTGGTCATGCAAACAAAGAAAACAGAGTACAAACTTAACACATCATTAATGATTTTCAGACCATTATACATTAGATAAGTTATAACCATCAATTTACACCTTACTTAAACATTAAGCTAATACTGTGCAAATACACAACAGAGCTGTACAAAAGTATTTCATACCATTTTTTTAATCTCCTGTCACAAATCTTCAAATCATCTGCATGACATTTCAAAAAATATCACATCACCTTTGATAAAACATCAAAAATATACAGCTTTGGGCTCCCTGTCTTCTTAACCTTGTGCATTTCGGTTTTACATTCTGTGATAGTGTCTCTGATTTGTCAACAGTGCGTAATGGAGGAAACTTGGATGATCAGCTACTTTTCAAAGTGCAGAGAGAGCAGGTTGAGAAGGAATAAGACCTGATATCAGTATGTTAACATTTCTGTACCGATGTAAATATCACTGATAAAACAATTGGAACAACCTAAGATGTTAGTTATTTTTATATTGATATAAAAGTGCAGGCACTATAAGAAACGTAGAACATTTCTTTTGTTTCAAGTAAGATCAGTCTTGATGTTCTTTTTCAACATTTGGATCTTGCTTTTCCTTTATTTTAAGGTCTTCAGAAGCTCGTTTAAACCTTTCTGGACATTAGTAGGCTGGGAGGCAGCGCACTCGTTCAGGCTCGACCCCATTTGGGTGAGAAGGGCTTGGCACAGCTTGGCCGTTGCCGTCCGAACGCTGCCACTCCTGCCGTGGATGCTGCCGCTGTGGGTGGAGGTACCCAGAAGGTGCCACAGTAAGGGCAAGACTTTTTGCTCCACCATCTGAGGCTTGCGAGGATAGAGCTCCTTAACAAGACCTGGGATCAGAAAATATGTTGACAATGAGTGAGACATTGGATCGATTAGCCTATTTATAATACTACATCAAAAGTAATAGAAATATATACTTGAAATATATCATTCTGTCTGATTGTAATTTGTTGAGAGGTCCATGTAATATTACATCAAACATACCTGCAACCTTTACGATGAGATCCACCTTAGCTTTGCCACTTAAAAACTGGGCCTTGGTGCAGAAGGGTTGAAGAAGAAGAATATTATCTGTGCAAGTAAAAGAAAAAACAAGATAACAGAGCGCCACTTAATCAGAAATTACGCTGCAAATGTTTAAAAGAATTACCAAGATTCAAAATAAGTGCATTCAGAGCGCCGATAGCAGCAGAACAGATGGCGTTATTCTTGGAGTTGAGGTGATTGTCCACAATTGCTGGCACCAGGATGTTAACCACTTGGGACAAGCTGTCCTTCAGCAAATGGGTTATTTTCTGCAGAGACTCCAAGGCGTAAAGGTTAACCTTGCTGTTGGACTCCTGCAGTCTGGCTTTAAAGGCATCAAACACCTAAAATACAACAAAGCAAAAGGCAACAGTGAAACAAACTTACTAAACATTCACAATGGCTTTTATTACAATAATAATTTTTACAGAGTGAAGAAATTATTTATTGCACCAACCGGAAATATACTATTGACAACCATGTTGGGGTTGTGTTCGCAGTCAGCCACTAGCTGATCGATGCCTTTGATCCGCTCTCTGAAGTCCTTTGAACCCAGCAGACCAGAGATCTGCTTTATGTATTCGTTTTTGTCTGCAATACTCTGTGTCTGATGTTTACAGCCGTAATGGCTGTTCGACTCCCTGCAGTTAGAAAATACAAAGCTTAATTAAGCACTGTTGGTAGTAAAATTAGTTCCGATGCATCTTCTGATGTTTGATATCTAGTACCTAGCAAAAGTATTCACACCACTCGGATTACTCACGTAGCAACACAGACAAATTGAAACGATAAGTCAAAAGTTAGCACAGTTGCCAATAGCCACAAAGGAGACAAAGCAAACCAATGTGCTCTGGTCAGATGAAACCAAAATGCAACTTTTGCTAAGCCTTGCATTCTCACCTGTTGGTCTGGTTGAGTTGCTCTCTATTGAGAGATGAAGCCCTGACTGTTCCGCTACCTGGGAGCGAGCGTCTTCCTCTGGCTGACTGAGAGTCTTGGGGCATCTCACCGAGACCCTAAAACCACAGCAATCATATGTTTAGGTGACATCCACCAAAGATTAGAATGTCGGTAAGAAAATAAAATGCATACCTTTGTCCTGAGAGTCAAGACAGTGTCTCTGGCAGTTTGCAGGTCTTTGGTGGGAATATATTTTTCCAGGTTCTTGTCAAAGTCAGGGTGAGATGACAGAAATAGCAGCATTCGACGACCAAAGTACCTGTGGAAAACCCCCCCACAATAATTATACCATTTAAGATCTTGGGTGAGAAAAATACCAAAGTTACACTTGAACATGCGAATTTAAAATGTGACACGTTGGAACATTACAACTTTCTACATACCTGGTCTCCTGGGAGGAGTCTTGTGCAAGCTTGGTGATGGCAGGTAAAATTCTTTCAGTAAGATCTTTACCTCCAGACAGGAGGCGTGCAGCCCCAACCTTCTCTAACAGATTAGCCAGATGCTGAGCAGTGCACTTCCTCACCACTGGGTTAAGGTGACTTTCAGAAAGAGAGAAAAACAAATTCAGCAATCAAAGATGTATAGATTTTATGTGAAATTAATTACCCTGTTTTCATTCCAACCTGATTCCTCCAGTAAGCAAAGCACCAATGCCGCGGGTCGGAGTGCAGTGCTGCACCATGCAATCCAGCGCTGCGTCGACATCCTGCCTGATGAAAGTGTTACTCTCCCCGGCCTTCTGCAGCAGCGCTTTAACTGTCCCCTCAAGCTCTTGGTCCATTAGTCTCTGCAGGTGTGTGTAGAGGTCGCCAAGGGTACACACTGCCACCCTGGAAACCCCTGAGCGCAGGTTCTTCACCTGATTGGAGAAAACAGAAAATAGTTTATTATAATCTCTGTCACTACATGTTCAAGATTTGTTAAATTGTCAGAGCAGTTTGCTTTTTTATCACCAACAGATGGCAGAAAAGCAGCAGCTAATAGTAATACATTCGTAGTTTGTAGCACTTTGAAAACAATGAAACAACCATCAAGCAATACTGTCACTCATGATACCACCAAATTGTGAATAAAGATGAGACACGTTTTCAACAAACAGTGGCTGAATGAGGTGCTGCTTTTGTTCTAATTCAGTTCATTTAGGCTGGAGGAAGAAAATGTTTTTAATTTAAGATTCTAGTTTTTTAATATTTGTTGGAGTAATGAGGAAAAGGAACAGGAAATCTGAGTTTATTTCAATTTTTCTGTTAGCATTGGACATTTCCATTATGATAGAGTTAAATTTTAGAGACGCAAAATGTTGGCTTTGTCAATATCTGAATTAGCATGTTAAAGTAGCACCTTGCAAAAGTAACCATACCCAAGTTTCCATAAAATACAACAAAATTTGTAGTTGTAATACTACAAAGTATGAAAAGGCGCAAGAGAATACTTTTCCCAAGCATTGTAATCTGCTGTGTGACTGGTTCAGCTAAAACGTGCCTCAGTGGTTCTCAAATCCAGATCTCAGCTTTCAAATATTTATTTGTCAAACGGTTGAGCGTTGTTACCTCTTGGATGAGACACAGACAAACTTCATGAAGTCTGCCTTGAAGTGTGTCTGCATGGTTGTAAGCAAGAGAGCGCAGGAACATCAGACCCTCAATCTTCTTCTCCCTGAAAAATATTAAGGAATTGCAGTTTGATTTTTTTGGGCATTCTTCATGATTTATCAAAGTAATAATACCTCAGATTAATAAATGCTCTCACCAGTCCTCTGAATTCAGGAGGTTGAAACTCTGAGTCAGTACCAGGTCGGGCTTTGAAAAGGGACAGAGCTCTGAAGGAGCGGACAGATTTTTCTTGTGTCTTAAAGTGGCGTGGCACAACTCATCTAAAACGGTGCAAAGAAAAAACAAAACAGACAGATTTGAACTCATTTTACAATTCCATAATCCTGGGGGAAAAAAAGAGTCATTTTGGGGATGTTGAGTATCTAATGATTAACTTTATTTAGTAAATTACTACTTTATTTATAAAGAAAGCTTCTGGGTGATATTAAATAGGAATTGGCATCATAACAGATGAAAGTAAAGTAAAACAACTTCGATCTCCAATGACAAATGGTGATTATTTGTTTTTTTGATCCACTGACCTGAACTGTGAGACAGCGAAGGTCGGGTTCTGCTCAGGCTAGGTGCCCTTCTAAGTCGGGACACATTTTTTGAGTTGGGAGGTAATGTAGGGGGGCTGGGATGGTGGGGTGTGGTTGAGCTTTTTACTGGACTTTGAGGTTCTGGTGGACTGGCAGGACTGGTGGCACTGATGGAGGATTCATCAGAGAGAAGATCTGATTTGGTGGATATCAGCATGTTGCCGTTCAAACGCCAATCTACAAAAGATTAATAAAAAGAAAAAATATCAGAATCACAGAACACAGAAGGAAAAAAATGTAGACTACTATAATTATTCAAACCCCTTGGATTTTTAAAATATTTCGCCACCTTTCAACAGACCTTGATGTATTTTATTGGGATTTTTGTAGCTCAAAACCTATTTAACGATTAAAATGGTCCAAAGAAAATCCAGAACTAAACCCAAATAAAAATCTGTAGCGGAGACTTGTCAAGACTTGTTCTCCATCATATCTTGTTGATAAAACTTTCAATATTTCCCATCTAGATGTCCCCAGCTAATGGAGAAATATCCAAAACTGGGCTGAGGATAGTAACTGTAGCAGCAGTGAAAGACGGCTGAACAGAAATGCCCGCCACACTTTTCAGATCCTTATTTGTTAATAATTGTGAAAACGTTGGGGATTTGAAGTAGTATTATGTGAACATTCCTAACGGGTATGAATACTTTAGAAGGCACTGTATCTTACCATTGATGATTAATTCTTCATTTCCTTCTGTGGGTGAATCAGACAACATTTGTCGGACGCGATGGCGAATCTTGTCTCTTGTTTCATCCCCTCTACCTGACAGTTCCTCAAATTGCTCCAGATTCTGTGCTCTTGTCTTGTCCCGACCCCTCCTGACAATTCTCATAATTTCCTGCACATTTTGTGGGTAGAATGCACCCACGTCATAAATCACCTGGGAATGATTGATGCACTGCAAATCAACGCCGAAAAAGAGTGTGACTAACTTGGGGCTCTTCGGGATGTGAGCTGTCATCGCCATCTAGTTGACGGTTGTAGATGCCTGCTAAAGGATCAGTGGGAGGTTTGGCAGCCAAATCCCCCTGCTCAAGTAACAGCGTGGCTCCTGGACGGTTGGAGGATACTGTAGTGCCACACATGCCTTAAAAGCATGAAGGAAAGCCATTAGCATTGCTCAACAAAACACTGAGATAACACATTTACAGCGGGAAGGGTGGAGATATTTTCAAAAATAAATAAAATATCATTTGTGGTTGACATAAAGGAAGCATAATGTTTTTATGTTATGTTTTTGCATAAAAAGTGTTTTATCTCAACAAAAAAAAAGAGAAAAAGATATGACCAAAACTGAAACTGAGACTGTTGTCTTACAAAAATGGTTGGAGATATGAAAAACCTGAATCAAACAGTAAGAGGACAAAATCTTGTTTAAAAGGCTGAATGATATGAAGTATCTGCAAGTTGTTACAAATAGCTGAACCTTGAAGATTTTCCATTCATTTTAATGGGGAAAGTTTTTACAAGAAGTTCTACATATTAAAAAGAATTAAATTTATAATTAGCAGAAGCACACCCTACAACTCTTCAATGTTTTAGTGGTTGAATGGCTGAAATAGCACAGATTTTGTAAAGTAGTAATGTGACTAATAAAGAGAAAAATGTGTCACACAATTCAGCCAATAAAATGTAATTGTATTGTTACATTAAATTAAATACTGACCTTTCCCTATCACTCCTTCAGGTACAGAAATGTCTGCACCAGGTGAATTCCTACAGCTGTTGTTGCTCTGGGACCCTATAAATCACAAGAAATAGTTTCACATTAAAGAATATATAAAGCTTATGTGGAGGCACAGTTGAAACCAGAAGTTTACATACACTAACTAAAAAGACACACTCAATAAAATAATTCTCTTGATGCCATCTATTTTAGGAAGTGTGCCAGTTCCTCCTGCAGTAATACTATCCCACAGCATGATGCTGCAACCCCCCATATGTTACAGTTAGGATGGTAAAGTGTCCCAGTTTTTTCTCCAATTGTTAGGATGGTCATTATGGCCAAACAGTTCCAACTTAGTTTCATCAGACGACACGATATGTCGCCATCTTCAAGCATCGGTAAATTGTTTCTAAAGATGAACCAGACTTGTGTATCTCCACAATTCTCTTCTCTGATAACTTGGCTGATTTCTTTTTGACTTTATCATTGAGTCAAACAAAAAAGCAGTGACTCCAATTAACTGAAATGTACCAGTAAACCTATCAGAAATCTCCAAAGCCATGGGATCATCAGCTGGGCTTTCCCTCAATTTGTATGTAAACTATCTTTCATTACTCTGTCATTTAGTATAAATACTCTGTATTCTAAATAATTTAGAAAAACAAAAGAAGTTTGGTCTGTAAATGTCTTTTTCTTCACTTTATGTAAACTTAGGGTTTCAACTGTATATCCAGGAAAAAAAAAACAATTTATCACTGCTAGCTGACCTTTGACAATCTTCAAAGCTCTGACGGGTTTGCGGACCGCTGCTCTGACCAGCGGAGGAGACAGTGCCACTTTCTCTTCCTCAGTTTTCATTGTTCCGTTGCAATAATTAACTTTTTGTCCAACAACACCCACCTCAGATGACAGGTCATTTCTCCGACACATTCCTTGAAAAGACGTAAACCAAAGTCAGAAAAAAGACAGAGGCAAAAAAGACTAAACATAAAACATTAATTGTTTTCCGTACCTTGAAGGCTGCTGAAATCCATGGACACAGACGACCGTAGTTTTGCAGAAGGCACTCTTGCAATCTGTTGTTTCATTACAGAAGGGGCAGAGCTTCTGGAACTGCTGACAAATATGACAAGTGAAAGCTTATGCATGGAAACTGCATTGTGACATTTTATTTTACTAAATTAGTAAGTACCAAGAACTTTCTCAACATTCCAGCATATGCATGTGTAAAAGTATCAGCTTTCCAAAAACTTGGTTAATCACAGTTAAAACAATATTTACTAAGCGAGGCAATTAGTTTTTTAAACAGGGCAGGGTTTGTGGTCTTTGGTTCAATAAATGAAGTCAGCATTGGATGAGTTATGTTTGTGTTATTTTAACTGTGTTTGATGATCTAAAACCTTTAAATATGACAAGAAAAAATGAAAAAGAAGAAATATTTATGGAAACAAATACTTTTTACAGATGTCTAACAAGCTTTATTTAAAAAAATGGAGATCCCTGACCTTGTTTTAATGTTGTTGAAGTTGGAGTTGGCAGCTGAACTCAGACTTGAGAGCCCGCTCTCGCTGGCTGAGCTGGTAAGCACTGGAGACGTTTGTAATGGTGAATCCAGCCTCAGATCGACCTGCACGGCTGAGTCAGGGCTGTCGGGATCTGGACTGCCGAGGCTCACTTTGGCCCTCTTCTTGGCAGCACTGTTTCTCAAGGTGCGTAGAGAGTTCAGCATCTGTAAGTGGCAAACAAAATTAGCAAACCAACAAAACTACACAACACAAGGGTTTACATTAAGACACTTTTTCTGACCTCTTGCATGTCAAGAGGCTCTTCTTCCTGAGGAACTTGCCAGGGGCTGATGCTGTCAAAGTCCAGGTTAAGTTTACTGTCAGGCTGCTGGTTGGCTGGCGTGTTTGATCTCTGGTCGTCATGAGAATGGGCTTGCACCGGTGAGATGGTGAAGGTTGCCCTGGTGCTGCTCAGAGCTCGCCTGAACGATGAGGTGGAAGAGGAACTCACGAGGGAGGCTCGAAGAGGCCTAGGAGACTGCACACTGAAGAGGTCTCCTAAGACAGCAAGGGCAAAAAGCAAGTTAACCTAAAAAGAGACAAAAACAACATTTTCCATTTCACACACTAAAGCTATTTTACTAAATTACCCTTTGCTGTGTCTTCTTTGTCTCGAGGGCTTGTTCCTTGCTGCTGAGGGCTGGTCTCTCGTTTGTTGGGCCAGGTGTTGGACATGGAGAGGGAAGAGTCTGCATGATGGCGGGACAGTGTTGGAGTTAGCATGCCCCCTGTGCATGTAGCCAGGGGGTAGGAAGGCAGAAGAAAGGAGCCGGGTGTGGAAGCATTGGAGGGAAGAGAGAAAGTTCGCTCGACACTGGGATTCCTCGAGAGCACACGTCCTTTGGGTGCCACTATGAGATATTACATTAAAAAATCAAACCAATTAATACTTGTAAACTGCTCGACAATCAGCATGGTGTGGATTGTTGTCAGCAACTCAATCATGTAAATTTATGCAATCGTGTATTTTCACTTAACTATTGCTGGGAGACACCCTAGAAAATAACTGCTTACCAACATCTGGGTCAGAGATGTTTGTGTTTTTAAATATATCTGTGTCCAAGTTGAGGCTCCCACTTCTTCTGAGACCTGCAGGGGTTTCCCTCCTTCTGGGGGACAGGGGCTTCTGTGGCTCAGCAGAACCTATCAAAGGTATATTTAACTTATTTTCAGTAAATAACCTCTAACATTTAATAAATCAATTGGTATAAAAAGTGATCAGTGGAAACAGGGTGTAATAGAAAGTCTGAATCCCATTTTTCCATCCCTGTCCCTTGACACTTAAAGCAGTGGTAAAATATCTCACAAAAACGGGAGCCTTCTTTTAGAAGTTTATAGATAATTGGGTTTCATTGTTGAAAATAAGCAAACATTTGTGACCCAATATACCCATAAATGTCAACTTAACCTTTTCCTTAATTAGGGTTGCTAGACTGCTTTTTAGTCTCATTGAGGACTAAGAAATATGAACCAAATGTAACGTTGGAACAAATATCTACTTCTAATGGAATTGCATAGGCAATATATTAATATTTAAAGACTATACAGTATGGTATTAACTTGCATAAAATTAGCCAAATTTGAAAAATATCTGAATTATACTGACAAGTATATGTGCAAGTATATGTAAATGAAAAATTTTACACACTTATTTACTTCTCACTAACATAAAACTTCAAAATACTTGCAAAACTAGATATTAGATTGTTTTTGTGTAGACAGCGTATTTTAAACAAGTATAACTAGTGAAACTACGTTAAACAGCACACAGCTATGCATCAAATGACTTAAAGCAAATTATTTCTAAATTAAAGATGCATTTTTATGCTTGTTAACAATAATGAAAGGTGATAACATTGAAATATTGAAACACATCAAACTAAACATTACAGTATTTATTGTGCCATTAAAATATATAAACTTTTCTGATTGTATTTCATACTGTGATGCTGGTTTTCACGGAGATAAATTTAAAGCTTTCTGATTTATTTTTTGAAAAATACTGTCATATTTACAACTGAGTAATAAATAACTTTTTAACTTACTTTATTGCCAAAGAAAGGTAAATATAAGTGTTCTTAAACTTCTTAAATTCAGGTCTGTCCTACAGTACTGGGTATTTGCAATGTCACAAAAAGTGTCCACTGGCCATATAGTGACTTTTTAGGGTCTAATATTATGATTACTTAATTTGCAATATTTCATGACTTTTTAGGACCAAGTAGAAACTGTTCAAAGCACAGCTGCTACCCCTTCATTTCTAAGTGTGCCCCTGAAAATCTATAAAAGCCACACAGCCATGCCTCTTAGTTCTCCCTCTTCTCCACAAAAATAACACTCATAAATATAGGGTTGAGAACTGAGAATGAGGAGCGCAGGGGGAAAAACATACTCTTATAAATGAAGATCTGAGCATTTATAGTTATTTATTTTAATACAAAATGGAAGTAGGAGGGAACCAAATGGCAATGTGCAAGAATGAAATGGAGGCACGAAATAGTAAATGAGAATTTAACCCAGAGTCTCTTCCGGCATGTCTGGAGCCCAGTGAGAATCTTATCTACCAAGCAGCTTGGCACACTCATCCTAAAGCTTTCGATAACATATGGAACGGTGACTCCTTCCCAGTAAAACCTTCTCTATTAGCAAAGCTGCAGCTGACCATGATGACCAGTCTTGGTGCACTCATAGGAAATGAAAAGGAAAAGAAAATGTATTGGCACTTACTGAAACTTGGTATGTAGGTCTCTCCCTTCTTGGAAAGCGAGCTGGAGTCCCCCTTTGAAACCTACAGATGTGCAGAAATTTTGTTATTTTAGCAGCATCAACAATACCAGATCGAGTTCAAGTAATTAGCTTAAAGGATCCTCAAACATAACAAAGGCCTTGGTGTAAATATATTCTCTAGACCGAATATATGTGTTGTTCAGGTAAGAGATGATATAATCTGTACAATTAATTTCTCTTGTCACTGAAAAGCATTGTTCATGTACATAAGGTATGATAAATAACCACAAATAACAGACTCTCTAACATTTTTATGAATTTGTACTTAACTTAAGTTATTCCCACTAAATACAATCTGAAAGTCACAGCAGAGCACTTGGCTGTGACTGGAATCAACTGCAGAAAATTAAACAAGCCATGTTTTACAAGCGGGACCCTGTGTTATTACCAAATATGTTTCACGGTCCTGTCGATAAGTATGCCGTGTGTTACAGGTGTTGCTTGGAAACCCACACCAGTGTAAACACAAGCTTTTTCCAAATAAGTCTAAGCTGGAACATTGCTGTCAAACACTAAATATGGCATACCGCAGCTAACACACATTTTTAGATGAGCTACAGTGGCAAATCAAGTTCTTTTGTTAGCTCCTGCAATATGAATACCTGCTTTAATAAAAAAAAAGGGAGGATTGACTGAGGCTTACTCTAAAAACTGTTTCTGCTCACCTTTAGAGAAACAGCGTCATGGTGCAACAAAATGAGTCATGTATTTCCACCTGATGCAGTGTCAGGGATTCTGCAAAGCTCCAACTGTTTATTTCTATTTATCCCAAATATTTGACGATACATTTCTATTGTTTTCGACAAATAAATAGCTTTCTGGACATAAAGGCGATATTATGACTCATACCCAAAGAGGATCAACAAAATAAGACTCAGCCCTCCCTCACTGCTGCTGCGCTCCATCCATACTGCACCATGACAAATAGCTGCTATATTTAGGAAAATTTTACCCTCAAACTGTCTCTGAGGAAAGTGCAACCACTAACACTTTATCGTTGCTTGTTTGGATTATTTGGATGTGAACGTCAGGAAAAGAATCTGAAAACAATATTTTCAGATTCTTTCATAAAGTTAAATGCAGGGAATCACATTTCAGCATATCAACATAATGTTTTCTCCAAAACAAAAGGCACACAAAAGAAAAAAAAAACTGGTTTTCTACTTAAACATCATATTTTATTTATTAACATGCAAACTGGGAGTGAAACGGTGTCCAGTTTCAAAATCACAGCAATTTTCTTTTATACTGTCAATATAGTTTAAAGTACTTTTAATGAAAAGAAAAGATAAAATTGCCATAGAGGAAAAAGAACAGACAGACTATCGGAGCAGATAGCCCTACTAACTAAAAAGCTACTATGCAAAAATAAAAAACTGATTAAATTACTACCAAATATAGTTTGTTTATTCTTTTGCTTATTTATATATGTGTCAAAGTTACAAATAAATGTTATAGATGACTTCATTACAACTACAATTATCGTTTTGCTTTATTGTTTTGCCAAAAACAGCAGTTAGCTGGGTTGACATAGCTCAAAATATAAAACAGTGAGAAAAGAACAACAGCACTCACCTGTTCAAGGCTCTTCCCGTTAGGTGTGGTGCTTTGCTGCAGCTCGTTATCGGTCGAAGTCTCCCAGGGTAGCTTGTTCTTCCCTTTGCCTGCGCTCACAATCCTCCTCTGAAACATTGGATCGTCAGTGAGGGAGCCTAAGCTGCCATAGCCGGACAGTAGATCACTCTCATGCTCTGCCCTGTAGCTCCTGGCGCTGCTCGTCCGGCCCCCGTTTATCACCCAGTCCAGATCGGCCCCAGAAGCGTGCTGTCCTGTGGACCACTGTCCGGGTTTGGGCACCACCAGGCCATACTCCACAATGCCCTCTGAGGTCAGCTTTGGAAGGATGCGCCTTGCTCGTCTTGCGTGCACAGCTGCCATCAGACCTTCTGCGTCCTCATTAAGCTCAACCATGTCCAAAGCTTTCATTAATGGCTGCTTCTTTCCTGTGTCAAGATAATGGTCAAAAACAGCGAATAACTCCAAAGCAGCGTGGCGGACCTTCTTTTTGTTGTCCGCCAGATATGGTGCCACCTCGAAGCACAGCTTGGGAATATTGAAATTTTTCCTAGGATGAGTGAGCATAGCTGCCATGACGATGTTCAAGACGTCTTCCCGGACCCTGGAGTTCTTGTGTTTCAAGTTGCCGATAATGAGGTCCAATACTTGTTGCGGTGGAGTAGTTTTCATCAGCTGCTGAAACACATTATGGTATTCATTTCTGGTGACAGCCCGAGTGTCACCGAGGGCCTTCAGGGCAACGAAAACTATATGTTTCAAAAATCTGTCAACGCCAGTCTCCAGCTTCTGTATTAGCAGGTTTAAAACCTGTAAGGCGCCATATAGCACCTTAAAATTACTGTCATCTAGAAGTCGGGGAAGAAAATTGATGAACTCCTCAACACTCCCAGGTGGGACTGATTTAATGTCCACTTCTAAGAGAATACATTTAAGCTTTTCCACCCCGTTTGTGCGATTCTGGTAATTCTTTGAGTCCAGAAGCTGGTCATGTATCTCCTGGGAGATTAATCCAGGTATCATTGTTGGCGGATTTATGGATTGTCAAATTTGAGAATCCGAAAAGGAAAACAGATTCCAGTGAGGACAATAATGTTCCTCCCCTTTACTCTGTGGTTTCATCTTGAGCAGCTGATGATGGAGAACTGAGGTCCTGTTGGATGGTCTATAAATGCAACACACAGGATTAAGAAAATTAAGAAAAGAAATTAACCACAAAGGTTGAAAAGAAGCAAAGCAACACAGTGGAAAACACAACAACAAAATCCCGACACTTATCTTGATGATTCAAAAAGGCAAGAATATTGCCTTTTTGATTGAAATACTTTAAATTTCAATCATCATCGCAGTTGCATTGAATTGCTTGGATGCAATCATTGGTTGGATATTATATTTCAGGTACCGCGTTTTCAAACTCTGCATGCCAGTAATATCTGGCTAGTTTGAGGGACTCTAACTGCCCTTGTTCTCCACATCAGATGCACCCCACCTCAGAAACTTAAGCTTACAGGAAGTGCTGAGGACATTGTAGTAATGAAGTCATATTTTTTCATGACTTGCCATTATTGGGGAACTAAATGACTAAACATTTTTTTTAAACATTGATGGACAAATATGTGTATATTATTGGAGTAACAAAGGGATGAAATTCTTTAAATAGTGTGTTTGCTTCTGTTATGTTACCGTATTGTCAATTAAACAGGGAAATAAATATAGAATAACCAGTTTCTTAATCCCACCTAAAACAAATTATATAACATATAAGATAAAAATTTATCTTAGGTACATTTAATGTTATTGATCAATTATTAGCATAAATAAATTATTTTTACATTAATTATTATTTTTATTGCTTTATGCATTCTTTAAAAAGATTGCATTACTTAACATCAACAATAATAATAACAACAACAACAACAACAACAACAACAAGAAAAGACAAAAAAAAAAGACTTATTTAAAAATCTTTAACACTATGTTGGGATTTCTTTTAAAAGTCTGTGTTCTCTTCTTTTTTAAACATTTCTTCTTAAATCAAGTTGTTTTAAGAAACCTTTTGTTTGGCTTGGTAAGTTTACATGACCATTTATGTAAAGAAAAATCAGATGTTTTCTTATTCTTATTATTGCTATTTTCCTCTAGATTTCTCAAAATCCTTTGTGTAACTTAGACGTTTTCTACATTATTGTCAGGTTTTAGGACAAATGTGTGTCTGCTGTCGTTTTTAGCACCACGGGAACAATATAGGCTTTAACAGATGGAAGAAGGCTTTAACCAAAAACCCACAATATTGCCCCGTCAAGGCATGAAGGATCTTGCTACATTTAAAAAAATGAACACAACCACTTGTGGCTCTGGGTAGCTGCGGAGCGCAATGGTTGAAACAGTGTTTGCTGCAAATGTATCTAATTTCACATAGCCAGTTTAACATTATGTACTTACAAATGCCACTAGTGGAGCACTTACCCGCTTTATGCTAAGTAATAAAATTTTTATTACATGTTACCGTTACCCAGGGTCATCAGTTAGCACCGAACCAAAGCGTAGCTAACATGCCACTCCGCTTAATTTGACCGTGTTAGGTGAGGAGTATCTGGGCGAGCAAAGTTAGAAAGAAAACAGACCTTACATTTCTGCTGGCCCTCCTCCTCTTCGTTAACCCAACGCAAAACTATCTACTGCTCCGACGTCCAGCCTCTTCGTGTCATGCTGCAGCGGCGACAGTTCTGTTAATAAATGTGGATATTTCCTCCGTTGGCTGAAGAGTTGAGTGTTTGGAAGCTATGAAGGTATTCAGCCTTAGAGGAGCCCCCCCACACACACAATCACGCATACACACACCGAGGCAGCAAAATGGCGAATGCATGTCGCAAACTGAGTGCTTCCATGGTGACGCGAGTTGGAGTCCTGGCTCCTCCAGGCGGAAGCATCATCATCATCATCATCATCATCATCATCGTCATCACCATAACAGAGCTGCAGAAGAATGAAGATCCAAAGGAGCAGAGAAAAAGTTCTTATTTCGAAAAGAAAAGAAAAATGCGGATTTAGTTAAAGTTGAAGCCTCAAATCTCTACGTTTTAACCGATAGACCTAATTATGAGTTAATTAAGTTGATTAGTTAATTTAATGATAAACTTTTAATTGCACACTTTCTGCCACTCTGGTTTGTTTTCCACATTAATTTCTTGTAGTTTACATGATTTATTTGGTCATAGCAAATATTCTACTACTAAACCAAATTCTGGAAGATTACAATGTATGCGGGTGATGGGTAATAAAACACTTGCACTGCGACAAAAACAAAATTATTATTTTTTTTTTAATAATTTGTTTGTGACTATAAAATGTTATCTTATTAATACAAACAGGAATGGTTTTTTAAATGTTAGTTTAGACCTGGCCGAGTTTTTCTTAAGCAATTAGATTGGAACCATCTTAAAATGGACTGACTCTGTCGACATGCATGCTTGCCATCATAACAGCCACATATTTAAATGTGTAATTTAAAAAAAAAGAGTACATATTTGTAGGACCTTGCTAATAAACACGTTTTTGAATATTTAAATATGTCATAAAAACGCATTTTGTCGTTAGAACACAGACAAGAAAAATAAATATTGAAATAAAAAAATGCCATAAATATTTAGAAGTGCCACAATCAAATCTTTAAATATATATCCTTAATACACTAAAAATAGATTCATATTTAACTTTAGTATATTAACGAAAATTAAAATTTTTCTACACAGCGATTTCAATTTATGAGTCTTATGTTGAGATGAAGTAATGACAAGAAGACAGAACTTAAGACCTACATAAAATGATCAACAATGCGGTCTCAGTGCTGAGGTGTGGCAGTACTGTATTCAGAGACACATGTTTTCACAACATTGAAATAGCATCTAGTAATAATTTATTTTATGTTATATATTATATATTTTTTTTCTCGAACCTAGTACTATAATGTTTATTTACTTATTAATGCTGCTTATAATCAATACATATTTTTGTTAGTATTTCAGAATAAAATCTCATTATTTTGTTTTGAATTTTAAGAATAAATTCCATGGGATTTTATTGTGAAAGGCAACGGAAGTGGGTGTTCCGTCCTGGTAGCTCGTCATTGTGAGTGCTCGTCTTTTAGCTTTGTGGCTAGGTTGGTTGGCAGTCGGTTGTTTTCTTGTTAGCCTTCCTGTGGTCTGTCGTCGCTACCGCATATTCGGTCGCTATCTGCACGCACCATATAATACAGGTTTGGTTCTCCCATTTTAACAAAATACACATTTTTCCTAAAGCCAGTTGGAGCGTCTCGTTTTGTATCTGTCAGCCATGTTACTGTATATATTAATCAGTGATGCAGCCAGCACATAAATCCGTGTTTATTTTTTTAGCGGCTAACCTGCAATGCAATGATGCTAAAATTTATTAGTACCCAATTTTTTGCTCATATCAAAGCCAGTCGATAAACCTGTATTCATTGCAGAGAAAGAAATTGTTTAAAATAAAGCGTTCTCTTAGCCTGATTTTACTGTGTTGACTATGTTTGCTTCTTTATTGCTAGGTTGCTAGCGAGTTTTGATTAAGTGGCATCTCCCGTTAAAAGCAGAAAGATAGGTCCTAATTATTTACGTGACATTTGCATTCCTGTAATCTGTCATGTAGCTTAAACACTCATCTTTGACAGCTGGTGATTTGGATTTACTTGTGTTCAGTTGTTCGCACTTTCTAGGTAATACGTTTTGGTTGTCTTAGAGCAGTGTTAGCACTGGATTTAGAGGATATTGCTTATTTGCTTTGGCTTGAGGAAAATAAATACTGTGCTGCTTCAAAACAAATGTAAAGACAGCATTTTTCTAATTAGTTAGAGCTTCAAGTAACACACAGGCCTTAACCATGCCCACATCCCATGCACTGCAGTGATTTCTGGGTACATGTTTCCAGATGGACCAACAGGACCAGTCCTATATGTTTGCAAGTCTCACACGGCCTCACTCGGAGCAGCTGCTGCAGGGTCTCCAGCTCCTGCGGCAGGATCACGAACTGTGTGACATTGTTCTCCGAGTGGGTGATGCCAAGATCCATGCCCACAAAGTTGTGTTGGCCAGCATCAGCCCCTACTTCAAGGCCATGTTTACAGGTAACCTCTCAGAAAAGGAGACCTCCGAGGTGGAGTTCCAGTGCATTGATGAGGCTGCTTTGCAGGTATGCTTAGATCCAGCAGACAGTAACTGTGCTAATGGTTGTTATATTGTTTCACTAACATTTTGTTTTCTCCTAGGCCATTGTGGAGTACGCATACACAGGAACGGTGTTTATCTCCCAGGAAACAGTTGAATCCTTGCTGCCGGCTGCCAATTTACTCCAGGTTAAGCTTGTACTTAAGGAGTGTTGTTCCTTCTTAGAAAGCCAGCTGGATGCTGGGAACTGTATAGGGATCTCCCGCTTCGCAGAGACATATGGCTGCCATGACCTGTGCCTGGCTGCTACTAAGTTTATCTGTGAGAACTTTGAAGAGGTCTGTCAGACGGAGGAGTTTTTTGAACTAACAAGAGCGGAGCTGGATGAAATAGTTTCTAATGATTGTCTTAAGGTAGACACAGAGGAGACTGTGTTTTACGCCTTGGAGTCATGGATCAAATATGATGTAACAGAGAGACAGCAGCATCTCGCTCAGTTGCTACACTGTGTTCGCCTTCCACTTCTCAGCGTCAAATTCCTCACTCGCCTATATGAAGCCAACCACCTTATACGAGACGACCATGCATGCAAACACCTGCTCAATGAGGCCCTTAAATATCATTTTATGCCTGAGCACAGACTTTCTTATCAGACTGTGTTGTCAGCGAGGCCCAGGTGTGCCCCCAAGGTGCTGCTTGCAGTAGGAGGCAAGGCTGGACTGTTTGCCACATTAGAAAGGTAATTATTGCTTGCTCTTTCAAATTAGAGCTGCACTGAATTGACTGATTGAGATTTTGATTTTTGATATTTGTTTTATTTTTATTTTTTCTTAGAACAAAAACTTATTTTTCAAAAAATCTGCAGGTTCTTTTGATAGAGGTAGTAGTTTTGAATTCAACAGAAAATAAGGTGATTACAAGACTGTTCCCATTTAATCATAAAACACATGTACTTAACCTTTCTGATCAACATACGTGCTCTTTCTTGATGCATTTATGAGAAAAAATTCTGAATGGTACATGATTTTTTATATATTTAATGATTGGAAAAGAAATAGATTTTTCTGGATTTGACCTGCTAATCCTCAGAGTGGGCCGATCAAGCCAAAATAAAATTGGTTCATTCTGCACTTGATTGATGCTTCTTGGTGTAAAGTTTTTAAGTGATTTTCATCTTTCCCTCTTCCAGCATGGAAATGTATTTCCCTCAGACTGACTCATGGATCGGACTGGCCCCTCTTAGCGTCCCCCGGTACGAGTTTGGAGTGGCTGTGCTGGACCACAAAGTGTACGTGGTGGGAGGCATCGCCACTCACATGAGGCAGGGCATCAGCTATCGGAGGCATGAGAGCACGGTGGAGGCCTGGGACCCTGAAAGCAACACATGGTCCTCGGTGGAGCATATGGCCGAGTGTCGCAGCACACTTGGGGTGGTGGTCCAGGCTGGAGAGCTGTACGCTTTGGGAGGCTATGACGGCCAGTACTACCTGCAGTCTGTTGAGAAATACGTCCCCAAGCTGAAGGAATGGCAACCGGTGGCACCCATGACAAAGTCCCGCAGCTGCTTTGCCACGGCTGTGCTGGATGGCATGATCTATGCTATTGGAGGGTATGGCCCAGCACACATGAACAGGTAACGATTGGAGTACAACACAAATCTGAGAAACTTGTTGAAAAGTGTTGTCAGACTCTATGAAATTGCTGATTTGTGTTACTTACTTGCACTTGTTAAAAATCTTAATGCTGTTCATCATTTTACCCTGTGGGGTATGTTTCTGAGCAACATTATTTTACAGGTTTGATTCCTTCTAGAATCTCCTAAACAAAATCAGGATAAAAATACTGTTTGCCTGTTATCTACTGTTGACATTTGACTGGAGTCTCTGGACTGGTCATGGTCTGATCTTTGATCTCATCGATAATTTTAAGACTTCCTAAGCTGCTTTTTTTCTTATGATCTTGCTGGATTATAAATAGAGCTTGCAATTATGTGAAGGATATCAAGTGTTGCTGAGGAAACTCTCACTAGCTCGTTAATAAGTGCAGAGAAGATTTTTACAGAAGTGTTGGAGATGTCTCATGGAGAGGGTGCCTGCATTTGTGTTGTTGATCATCTTGCAGCTGAATCCCAGTTGCTTGTTTCTTTGACACCCAAAGCCCTGCAGGAGAATGTGTTTGGACAGAGAACCGTTGGGAACATTTTCCTCATCCTCTTGTGTATGTTCTTTTAACTGAACTGCAAAACAATCCCAGATTCCCAATGTTCTCCTGTTTTGTCAGGACTTTCTTACTTTTGTCAGATTTGCAATTGCCTCATTATTGGTTAACTTTACTCTCTGCAGTTGTAGTTGTATAAGCTGCCTCTGTCAGAAAACTGCTGAATTGGATACATAAAAATTAAATTCTCTCTTTTTACATTTGAGAAAAATCGAATTGACAGGCTGCACGATATATAGTGATTTAGCGTTGTCGCAAAGTCAGTGTGTGCTATATTTGTATTGCAAAGGACTGTTTGGACTGCAATATTAAAATAATACAAAGGGTTATATTTGCAATTTACATGCTGAAGTAATAGTCAGTATTATAGACAAATAATGGAATTCGTAATTGCTGTTTGTTTTGTTGTGTTTTTTAATCCCTACATTTCTAACATAAATGTGTTTTTAGCTTTATCATCTAAACTGGATGTGATAGAATCTGTGGTTAGCGTTGGATGACCCAATTCAGATTTGACAAGTCTATTATGGATTTTGAAACAGAGCACCTGATTGGAGTTGGTTCAGCTGTAAGAACCCTAGCATAAAGGACAAAATTATATTATTTAAAAAATGGTGAAGTCTGTCACAAATGAAGTGATATGCAGTGGTTAAGTGCATGGTAAGGTCGGAAAATGACAATGCTTTCATACAAAATCAAGTTACTGTCGATGTAAAAAAAGAACATACGATTTTGTGAGTAAAACATGAATATAGAGCAATTAAGAAACTAAATAGTGTATATTTGTGTAATTGTCTGGTAATAAATCTAGGAAACAAATTTAAGATATACATTTTATTTTATATATACATAAATAACTTTTTTTAACTATGTGAAGTTTGACTTTTTATAATCTTTTCAGTACTGGCAATAGATTTGTCGCAGCACAGAAAAAACTATTGCCTTAGTAAAAATAAATTGGGCAAATGTTGTCTTTTTCATTTGTTAAATGTTGTCATTGTTTATTGTGGTAAATAATAACCACAATTAACACCACAACTGCTGTTTATTGTGGTGGCTGCCATAGTTGTTATCATTTTAAAATGAATGGCATGTAAAAGTCATATGTAGAATCCCTCTAAGCACTTTAGAGGGATTTGGATAATTTAAGACTGACCCTGTTTTGGTATGTTCTTACTGTGTTTGGTCTGTTTTCAGTGTGGAGAGGTACGACCCCAGCAAGGACGCCTGGGAAATGGTAGCCCCCATGGCAGACAAGAGGATCAACTTTGGTGTCGGTGTCATGCTCGGCTTCATATTTGTGGTGGGTGGGCACAACGGAGTGTCCCACCTGTCCAGTATCGAGAGGTACGACCCCCATCAGAACCAGTGGACAGCCTGTCGGCCAATGAACGAACCTCGTACTGGTAGGTTTTTAATAAACGGTTTTCTTGGTGGCGCTTCAATTCACTGCTGTTCTACTGATGTAATGCACCATTCTCCTCGCAGGTGTTGGTTCTGCCATTGTGGACAACTACCTCTATGTAGTAGGAGGGCACTCCGGGTCGTCTTACCTGAACACTGTCCAGCGCTATGACCCCATCTCAAACAGCTGGTTGGACTCCAGCGGCATGATGTACTGCCGTTGCAATTTTGGTCTGACTGCCCTTTGACCAATGGCCTGTTCAGCTAGGACTCAGTAAAGCAATTTCTGAAAGAAAACTTTTCTTTTTTGTTACCTGCTCTCCTGTTCTCCCCACATTCGTTCTCCAGGAGCAAATGCACACCTGAAAGAACATCTGAGCACTTGCTTGGGTGGCTGGGTGTGCACAAACAGCTGGCTGGTTGGATGGAGGGGATCCCAGTCTCGCTGCAAAGATGTAAAAGCGTAAAGGTTGTGCAGCAGAGGGAAGGGAGGAAGATGTCTGGATGGATGATGGCTCAGGCACCTGGATACAAGTGCTGCTGGACCACTACGAGAACTTCGAGCCATGTCCCAGGGGGTTGTAGGAAATTTTTGTTACATTAGCTGACATTTATGTCCTCTATTTTACACGTCAGTACGTTTAATGCTTAAGATTTACAGCTGCATTCAGAACTATGTTACAGTTTTGTAGAACACTGCAGTTTGCTTGTGTCTTTGTGCAAACCTGTGGTTGTTGGCGTGTATGCACGAGAGGGTATGTGCATGTCGGATGGATCTGTTTTTTTGTTGTTGTTTTTTTTGTTACTTGTCCGCGTGTAGAACTAATGCTTGAGCTCAGTGAGGCAACGAGTTCTGCATCCAAATCAGTGCTTCACAGGAAGAAAAAAGAGCAAACTTAGAAACTTTATATTTTCCTCAAAGGGCTGCCTTTTTCTTTTGTAAATAGTATAAATTAAATATATAGATAAATATATCCTCTAGTGCATTGCCTGTAAATGTTTATCTGCACTGGGTCACTAATGTGTGTGCGAATGTGTGTGTGTGATTTGATTCACTCGAGAGGGAGGAGTTCCCCCCTTAGTTTGTCGCCTACGCGTTTCTGCGTCATCCTCCATTATTTCATAAAAAAAAATCAACAAATTTTAAAGGTCAGGTCATGCACGCACTTGTCTCTATAATGGTTGAAACGTGTCTCAGCCATTTTTGTCCACAATATTAACTGGTGCTATATTTAGGATTCAGGACTTAGCTGTTTGTCTAGGTTGCTGCACATGTTCTAGTTAGTGTATGCTTAGTCTCCAGGTCATTTTTACATTTGATGCTAGCAATCTGCTTTATGGGCATTTTAATGCATGACATTCTAAATGCCCCCTCACCAGGCAATAAAATAAGTTTAGATAAAAAGGGAAAGAAAATACAGATTTTTTTTTCTTATAAAGGTGCATGTTTTAAAAACTGGAGTATCATCAAAAGATTAATTTGAAAAAAAAACAAACTACTTAAAACTTTATGGAGTTATTACCCACAGAGTGATATATCTCAAGTGCTTCAGTTATATTCATGAATATTTAATTATATTCATGCATTCATTTACACCATGTTCCAAATTATTATGCAAGTGATATTTTCTCAGATTTTCTTAAATGGTCAATGCAAATGATGGTCAGTCTAATTTTCAGGTCATGAACTATTACAATATAAATCAAATTTTACTGAACAAAGCTCCCCATGAGAACAGTATTTTTTTCAAAAATAAAAAACTCAAAATGCACTGTTCCAAATTA
>CAEGAG010184219.1:0-14703 GCA_903067065.1 Brachyrhaphis terrabensis
TTGAGTGTTCGGTGTTTTTTCTGTGTTTATGTTCGAGTTCTCTGTGTCTATTAGTTTCCCTGTTGTCCCGTCCTCCCGTGATTACTCCCAGGTGTGTCTTGTTTCCCTGATTGCCTCCCTGTGTATTTAGTCCCTCCGTTGTCGTTGTTCTCTGTCGGGTCCTTGTCTGTGTTTGTCTAAGTTCATCGTTGTCACGTCTCCTGTCAGTCCATTCGTTTTCTTCCAGTTGCTACCGGTGTTGGGCCCTGGATTCTGCCCAAATCGTGCTGCCTGGTCGTTGGACTATTTTTGTAGATTTGCCTATTTTGTTTTTTCATTAAATTATCTTCATTTATCTTACCTGGGTCTCCAGCGTTTGCCTCACCACCACCTCACGCACAATTCATGACAGTAACAGATTTTTGTTATAAACAGACTGCTTTCATTGCCTCTCAAAGCCGTAAAAAAAGATTGTATAAAAAATGGATTAACGGATAAATACAAAGAACCTTTAGTACTGAACTGCAAGTCTGCAAATATCCAATCCAAGCGCACTCTGAATGACCTTGTGCATGAATAGAAAATGTGCCTTTCCTCTGATAATCAAAGATATCAAAACTTATCTTTTTCTTATATTGCCATATATTGATGCATCTAAAAATCACATTTTATAAGGGTGTGAAAATGAAGTTATGTGTTATACATATACATTTATGAAGCCCTACAGTTTTACAGAGTGTTTTTAATGACACAAAAGGTTCATAGTTTACAATGTGCTGCAATATCAGGACCAGATATGAAGGCATTTTGCTGGACGATAAATTGTCTCAGTAATTATTGTGATAAACTATATTATTGTTGTTTTGTGATCATTTTCAAGTAACATACTGATAATGACATAATAAATACAGGATTTTCCCTCTCAGACACCAATAAACTTGAATTTTGTAGAGAAAACTTAAAAATGGAACTGAAAAATATTTTAAACATCCAAAATAATATAACCAAAAACAACAATTAAGGTAGGAATAAAAACCACTTCAAACCAAAAACACTTCATAAATACATTTTTTAAAAATTAATTTCAAAATGAATCTAACAAATCTGTCTCTACAGAGTGTTGAGCACAAGTTGAAGCTGAAGAAAGAAGACAAACGTTGTTTTTTTTGCTGACTAAACATATAATTATGTGCAGCCTTTCACAAATAATTTTCCTTAAGTGCACACCATGGCAAATGAATCTAAAATGAATAAACATATCTGACGCACAATCAAAACTTATAGCTGATTTTAAAAAACGCTTAATTTGAGAGAGAAAAAAGAAATCTACCACAGCATATCTACAAAGAAGACAAACATGTGAATTCATTGAGGATTTATTAGTAATCCTCTGGAAGCTTAACATGAGCCACACAATATGCAGCTTTTAGTCCACTATGCTGAGGCTTTTATGGCCGTGTTATGGCACTAATAACAGGATGGATTTGCAAATGTTTGTAACCCGCTGCCACATGAAACAAATGGAAATGAAGCCTCTTTGAGCATCTGGCAGTGTGCAGGTGTTAGCTATCATATCATATATTTATGCACTGATGATACATATGAATGTATATGTACTTAGGTGATCAAACGTCCTCTTCAACATGTCCACTGGTTACGTTCAGGGAATCCAGTGTGGGGGATTTATAGGCTACTGAAAATGTCTGGTTTTAATGTTTTTTTTCCACAGGACTAATAGGCATGACCTTAAACAGACTTTTTGTGATGAGAATATGATATTTTACAAGATGTCAAAATGAAAGAGTAACTTTTCAAACTAGCAGTAAGCTGTGTTTCTGTCTAAGTCAAAGATCCCATAGATCATGTAGCTCAGTTGGTGCTAGATATGCTAGGTATGAGTAAGCCTGTCGCAATAAGTATTTAATCAATTAATCGGGTCATGACATGATAAATTGAAATTAGCTCAATTTTGATTCTGATTATTAATATTTTTGTGGGCAATTTTATTAACAGTCATCATAATCCATTTTTATCTATGGTTTCAGTTGTTTGCGGTTTTATCTCCTTTTTCTGTTCTGTTTTTGTTCATTGTGTTTTATATTTGGATAAAATGTCTTCCAGATCCAGAGTGGAGTGTTCTGTACAAACATAAAATGTATTTAAAATGTTTTAGTCTTTGAGAGGGCATTGCTATGCCATTATCATTACATCAGCTGAAAATGATATTCAATATTATTGTTTATCACAATAATTTCTGGGACCATTTATCATCCAGTGGTGACAGGCCCAGCTATGAGTTCATCTACAAAAATGACTGAGTTCAGTTTTACAACTGGGAAGAAGGTTAGGCTGTACCAGAAGTGGAGAAAATGTTTTGAATAGACCAAATGGAAATGTTGAGAGGGTTTTTGTACCGATAAGCTGGCGGACCAAGGAGAGGAACCAGCTTTCTGTTGAGTCACTGCAGGGTTATCGGTCTGTGCATGATCACTTCTTCCAAAGAGTTTCTTGGTTATTTGTTGAGCAACCAAAAACTGAAGTGAAAGGTCTGCGAGAAAGCAAAATATGAATGGGCAGACCAGGAGGATGAAGAAAAACTTAGAGTGAAGAAGAAAACTAAAAACTGAAGTGTTTGTTAAATAAGCGTATTTGTACAGAACCTCTACAAGGGGCAAAAAGGTAAGACTACTGCCTTTTAGTTTTATTGTTTTATTTTTTTTTAAAGTGCATTAAAAGATCTTTAATTTGTTTAAAGCTGTTAAATCATGCTTGTTTGTCTGAAAATAGTGTTGTACTGTTTCAAATGATGCCATTTTTGACAAACGTTGAACATTAACATTCTTCCATAGAGTCTAGATTGTTGTTCATATGTCAGAACTTTACATTTCTGCAACAGAAATGTATTGAACACTGCTACTGTTACTTTTCATTATTATTACACATTTTTCTAATTGAGTTGACCAAATACATCCATCCATCCATTTTCTGTCCACCCTTGTCTCTAGTGGGGTCAGGAGGTGCTGGTCTATCTCCAGCTAACGTTCTGGGTGAGAGGCGGGAGACAGACAGGACAAACAACCTTACACACACACACACACCCACACACACCCCGGGAGGATTTAGAGAGACTAATTAAGCTGACAGTCATGTTTTTGGACTGTGGGAGGAAGCCGGAGTACCCAGAAAGAACCCACCATGAACAGGGAGAACATGAAAACTCCATGCAGAAAGACCCCGGGCCGGGAATCGAACCCAGGACCTTCTTGCTGCAAGGCAACGTTGCTACCAATTGCGCCACTGTGCAGCCTTGACATAATATAATAATATGCAAATAATTTAAATTATATGATCTTTATCAATTTCATAAATTACTTAAATATGAAGCAGAAAAACCGCGATAGCAAAACTCGGTCTTGTACAACTACCAAGTGAGATCGTTTTAGCTGATGTTAATTTCTCTGTTTTTTAACTTCTCATGTAATATAACATAAAAATAAGCTTGAACTTACAGTAGGAAGAACATCCGATTCCATCACTTTGGTTTTTCTGCCTCACTGTTGCTGTGTGCATGTCTATCAGAGAGACACATTATGAATATATGTATATGTAAGTTTACTTAATATGAGGCAGAATTTCTTATCAACATGGCCGATCTGTGATAAATTCTTCCTCAAACTCCTAATTATGAAATAATTCATCTTTCCTTCTATCCATTGTCTGTACTCAGTTCTCTGTGTAGCTTTTGCTCTGCTGTGGAGGTTCTATTGTATTAAAGCTGACTTACTTCCTACATTGCTCCTCTGTGCCTCTGACAGAAAACACAAACTGCCACATGAAGTGACAGAACTAAAATAAACATAAGGAGAGGACTGCAGCTTGTCGTTCTTCTAAAGAAATTGCAGTTAATAAAACGGGCAATAAAAATCAACAGGATGGTTCTTAGAGAGTTCTGCGCCTGCTCTCATTCTGACTTTAAAGCAGCAGTAATAGAGTCTTCATCTCTGAGTTCCAGTCTGTCATGCAGGGGGTTTCTCCAGAGACGCCCTCCAGCAGTCTTTCCACATCCGACGCTCATTTCTCTTCCTTTTCGCTCCACTTTACACCGACTTTCTCCTCTTGAACGCTAATCTTTTCTGCGACGCCCTCCACCTCACTGTCGCCTCACCCAGCATCGCCTCCTCTCCCCCCTCCCAGCTGGAGAGGACACACACAGGGCAGTAATGAGAGCGCACAAGGATGCCTACAGGAGGCAGCCTTTCAAAGGCCATCCTGCATCACTGTAACCATGGAAATAAGTGCCACTGTGATGATACACACGCATTCAGCAAATATGGCAGACTCTTGACTCCTCAGACAACAAAATCAATGGAGTCGAAAGAATCTTTACCTTCGGTGGCTTGTCACTAAACAGCTCTGCAGGGTGAGAACGGACCCCAGATGCCTTCAGGGACACAGAACAAGCATTTGAGCAATAGAGTTCGCCTCGGAAGAACAAACCAAATCTACTGTTTAAGTACAGTTTGGTGTACAATATTTGATTTTAAAAGGGCAATATTGTGTTCTTCAGTCTCATGCTGTCATTTTATAGAACAGTCAAGTAGCTATGTTACATTCAATTGTTATAAAATACATATCACATGTACCTTAAAAAAATTTGACTTTGTATATTCAACGCCTTAAATTGGGCTTCTGTCTCTTTAAGATCCTCTGCCGTCAGGAAGTCATCACAACATGGCTCCTCTATTAGCGCTTTAACATTTTACCAGCGTTGCACTGAGAAGTTCCTCCTTTAATCAGCTCACCTGTTGCGCTGCTCCACCAGGCGTTTGCTAGAAACTCCAAGGAGGAACTCTGTCATCGACGTCGGAGCGAGGTCCACCCGGGGGTTTCGCACAGTTAAATGGTTGCCAAGGAGATTAAATGATTTCTCAAACATGCATGAAAGAATCAAGGCAACACTTCAGGTATGTTTTTGATGAGGGAATAATATTATAACATGATCAAAAAAGTTAATGTTACATAATGCTACCTCTTTAAGCGTTTACATAAAACTTCCTGTCCTCAGAAGAGCATGATAAATACTAAAGGAGCTGAGCTGGCATGATGTTTCTCTAGTCCTACTGACAACTGTGAGGGTTTTACAGCAGAGGGACGGGCAGCGAGGGGTCAAGAGCCTTGTCCAGGGGCACATCGACATGTGGTAGGGACAGAGTTGGAATCAAACCACCTCATCACAAGACGATGACTCATCACAGCGTGATCCTGGATGAAAACCAATACATGACATACTCCACTGGCTCATAATTATGCTTTAAACACAATAACCACATAATGGATTTTTTCAGTGCTTTTAACTCGCGTCACTCGGCGGCTCCAGAAAGGACATGTGGATGGTTCCATAATCGCCTGAATTATTGACAGACATGCAGCAGCTTCTGGGACTGACTGGTTGAGTCACACAGGGAGGTCTGCACCTCAGGGGAACAGTAGGACAACGTCTCCTCACCTTCACTACAGTCATGGGGGGAAAAAAAATATATATATATATACATATATATATGTACTAGTTGTGCTTTTATATATAAATAAAAGCACAACTGGACCCTGCAACATGACAATGACTAAAAAGCATACCAGAAAATCCACAAAGGACCAGAGGAACACTGAGAAGTGACACCTGGAACAGAACTGGAGTTCTGTGGCTCGAGTCACAGCAGAGATCTTGAGTTGGTGTGTGGTAACTGGAAACGAGCTGCACATGCAGGATCCATGTCTTGAACTGTTCAAGTAGAGAAGCAAACTGTCCTCACACCGATGTCAGGCACCGCTAGATGGTCACAAGAAGCATCTCAGTAAAGTTAATTCACCCCGGGGGGGTAAGGCGACCTGTAGGGGGCAGGCTGTGGCAAGAGTTACTAAGGGGTCTGACAGAGAACCTGAGGAGCAGAAATGAGTCACCATGGGAAGGGAGGAGGGCGTGAAGAGGATCAGATACAGGGTGACGACTTGCATAACAAGAAGAGAGCATGAATGGGACTGTTTGCAGGAAGGGACGGAGCAAACGTTGCTTCCTGAAGGAGATCGGGTCAGTCTGTTTGCAGCAGGAGCTGGCATAATCCAATGAAACGGAAGTGCTGAAAACCATGGCCGCCGCGCATTGCTCTGGGTCCCCCAAGCTTAGAATAGATGGAGGTTGCTGCACAAGTTGCCAAACTGCAGCGCCGTCTGAATTCAATATGACCAGAGTCTCTGAAGGTCTCCAGAGATCCTTCCAGTCCATCACAACATCACCACAACCCGACCTGGTGGCTCTGTGAGCCGTCATTGAGGGCTGGGTTAGGGTGGAACCTGCAACCACTTATTTACACGCTTATTACCACCGCTGGTGTTTATTATTCAATTTACAGAAATCCAAGTTTGCAACATTTAATTAATACACTCTGTTAGGAAATTTTTTTTTTTCTCCTAAAACCTTTTTTGGATTAGAAATATTGACGCAAATGAGCTGATAAAGCCACAAGAATGTCATCAGTTTAGTCAGAAGATCGGATTTCTCTAAACCAAATTAGAATAAAAACCTGACCTGATTGAGAAAAATGGATGTCATGTTTGGATTCAGCGGTGCATCATAGTCATAATTCAGTTGAAACAACATAGACAACTTCCGAAAAATATTTTTTTTTGGAAGTTGTTATTTTAAAGCCACTAGGTGTGGATGTCTTGGTGTTTATTACTTAGTGGGCTTTTGTAAGTCATGTTCAATCTGACGGGAAGGAAAGAAGATGCTAAAAGCAGGTCAGTCAGCTCACCGGGTTACTCCCTGACCTACATTCTCATAGCTAATGATGATTAAAAAAAAAAAAAGGTGCTGTTAAGGTGATACAGTCAATCTGTTACAAAGAGATTCAGCCTCCAGCTGCAGCACCTGCTGGCTTCCCACGCAGTTTTCAGGCCATAACTGAGAAAGTTTGGAAAACACAAGCAGTACTGAGTGTAATTCAATCATTTCACAATCTAACGGAACACGAAAGTAGCAAATATTATGTTAGACACACAGTTTTTTTGCTTTTTGGCCAACGACATCCAAACAACTCAAATAGAAAACATACTGATTCTGCAAATTTTATACATTTCTTTCCTTAGTGACAGTGATTCATTAAATCATATTAATGTTTAGTTAATGATAAATGATACAATGTCCATTATACAAATAAAAAAAATCCCAGGTGAGAGGAGAAATCTGTTTGCAGCTCATTTACAGCCGGCGCTGCAGTCAAGGGGGGAAGAAACGAGGTTAGAACTCGCTGCTGCAAAGCTAATGGCGATGTCGTGGGTCACGCTGTTCCGAATTTCAATTACACTCTGCGGGAACAAAACCGCGCACACACACTCTATCTGCCTCGCACAGCTCTCAGGTGAGCAGTGAGACTAATTCCATTCAGGCCCGTTTCATGCATCACCAGTGGCTGCTAAAACAGCTCTTAGATAAGACTTCGCCTCGCAAGGCACTGATTACTCGAAACCGATTTAAAAAGTTGCTCGCCTGCAGACAGGAGTGTCCGAAAGTTGGCTGACAGATCAAAGAGTGAAAAAAGTGGCTTTGAGGCATCCTTCGAACAGACTGTCTCTCCTCCACATTATTAGAGCATGAAGGGAGGAATCACAGGAACAGAGACGGGAACAGATCCGGGCGAGGCGGAACTCGTGGAGGCAGGGAACACGTCAGGTGTCGGTTCAGAGCCAGATCTCTGCTGCTTCCAGGGCTTCTGACAGAACAAGACTTCTCAGAACGTTTTGTATGTTCAGTTCTGTCCAATTAATCATGTTCGTTGTTAAGCTAATCTTTGATAGCCAATTGCATTAAGAGGAGAGTCGAGGGTTTTTGAAGGGAGATTCTGATGGCAAACTGTTCATTTCATGGAACTGAGTCACCAGCTGCGTTTCCACAAAGCTGTACAAAACTTTATCAGTATTCTGCTAATGTAAAAAACACACATACAATTTTACAATTCCAGTGTCACTATAAAGTCGATACAATGTGACTGAAGACTCTGGCAACACGCTGGTCCAGGAGGAGTGAAAGCAGCAAGTCAACGACTCGATGCAATCTGCTGGGTTTCCTTAGATTGAACATTTTTAAAAGTATTAGAATAATGAACTGAACTTAATGTACTGACTTGATTAAAGGATCAGTTGAAATCTGTCTGTATGACTGGATTGAAATGGTTTGTTTTTGTACAGGACCTCAACATCATGTGCTGTTTAAGCAAACTCAATTTAATCAAACTGCTGGTAACCTTGACTGAAGTTCTGAGCATCTAAAACCGATTCAGCTGCTTCAGTCAGCAGCCGTGGCTCCATCCAGTTTTTTTATTTTCTACGTTCGTTCTGGCAAATGGTTAATAGAAAATAACTTTCGTCTTGCACACTGCAGCAGATTAAACAGCCTCGTCTCACTTTAACAAGTTTTCAAATAAAAACTGAAGCATTTTAAAATTAGCTGGATCAGTTTGTACATATAAACCAGTCCAGTTTATATGTAGCTAGAGCCCAAAAACTGGGCTAGCCTTTCATCATCTTAAATAGAAAAAAAAAAAAATTATTTTTTAGGCTTACTAAAAGTACCTATAAAATCCAAAAGACATCATTAGTGAGAAGGAAAAATAAATGAGTCAACAGCCTCAGAGTCCAGCCTGTCCAGGTGTGTAACCAACGGTCAGCTGAGGAACGCACGACGGACAGAAGCCGCTGATGAGATGAGGGAGTGAGGCTGCAGCAGGGACGGAGGGACACAATGGGATGGAGACAGGAGGAGGGACGAGAAGACAGAGTGTGCTGGTCTGTGTGGATTGAGCTGGAATGTGAAGCCAGGAGCAGCATCAGGCAGGGACAGAGACGGAGAGGACAGCACGAACACCATGGTGCTAAACAAATCAGCCGGCTCTAGAAATAAGTGTGAGTGAAGTGTTTACAGTACAGAGGAATAATAAAGGGACCGAGTGACGGACAGAGAGAGAGAGAGAGAGAAATAAACTGGCCAGAGACACTTCCAAGCAGAAAGAGTGGAAGCAGGTGGATTAATAAATGATTCAATGCTCAGGGGTTTTTTGTTTTGTTTTTTAGGAGAGGAACTAGTGCCGTGTATTTTTGAATTATGAGACCTCACTACTGTTTTCGTGTGGCAAAAATAAACTGACTGACCATTTTTCTGGTAACTCCGATCGGCCACTAGGTGGAGCACCTGTCCTCTGTAGGCTCCACCCCCTTTCCTGATTTATTCATAGGTCAGACGACAGTGAGTTTTATATATATTTTTTTTAAATATTTCCATTCACATACGCAGAAGAAGCACAGCCGTCGCCCCCAACCTCCCCTCCTCTGTCCTTCACCTACTTAGCGCCCAGTTGAAGGTCGACGGGACAGTCGGGACAAAACCAGACAGATACGGTAAACACAACAAACGCTGAGCTTTTTTTAATGAAAATCCTCAACTTCTCTTATTCTCAGTTTTGTCTGTGGTGCCGATATGCAGAGATGTTAGCATGCTCACCGTCAGTACCACTGTCACGTTGGAGGTTGTTTCTTTCAAATTAGAAATAATTTTTTTTAAAATCACAACATAAAGGTTGGACAAACTTTCATATGGTTGCAGTTGGATCGTTACTGAACTCCATGAAAAAGTGTAACACAAAGTTTCAGTATTGTTCACTGTGACTCTCCATTTGAGCATCCAAATGTTAAACTAGCTGCAGTTATAACTTCCTCCAGCATACTGTTTGTTAAAATGATTGACAAACTGAAATATGATTCGACTGTAATGGAGATCATGTTCTTTTATTATTGTAGCAGCGTCATATTATTGTGCATAAATGTGTGACTTAGTGAGAAGGAGAAACTCTTTTGATCAAAATTTGGGCTTTTTTGCAACATTCCCAAATATTTTTTGTCACAATTAGAGATTCCTCTTGAGCCCGAAGCTGAAAAACACAGTTGGAGAACATCTGGACTTTACTTGTTATTCATCAAATTATTTAGCCGCTACAGATCAATAATTACTTACAGATTGAAACCAAGTGTTTCCATTTTAATGCATCAACAATTATTAAAAAAGAAGATAAAGTAGCAGTAAGTGTTCCTTGAATCACGTCACATCTTTTAGGACTCAAAGTAGACTTCTTAAATAACAAGAAACACTGGAGATCCCAGTTTCATGCTGAGTTGTGAGCTGAAGGAGTGGCCTTGGACAGACGGATATGGATTCTGAGAAACATCCGTCCACTCAGAGGGATTTCTTTGAATAATAAAGACCGAACAAAGAAAGTGCTCCAGTTGTAAAGGCTCCAGCTCCGTATGTTTGAGCCAGAATACGAGTCTGATGATTCATAGACCATGATGGATCCTAACCGGGGTGATGAGGGAGAAACAAAACATAACAAGGATACCATTTTTATTGTAATCTCCTGCCATTGTGTGAATCCCAGCACAGCAGCCCAACAGATGACATTCAAATATTCCTGCATGTGCATTAAAACTCTGCTAAGCACATCATTTTGTGACTGTATGTTCAATCCCTCTAGGAAGTTGCGATGTTGCGAACGCAACTAATAGTGCAAATTCACTCGTCACTCACAAACTTTGCACTGACTTGCAATTTTCACAGGTCATCACAAATCTGACCTTAACGCTTTTTATGTTTCCTTCTTTTCTGACCAATCACTGCGAGTCAGCTGAACTTTGACCAACGAGGCCCTTTCTAATTAGCCAAACATGCAAGACAAAAGCATGTCTGATGCTAAATGGCAGCATTTGTTGTTGGGGGGTTTTTTTAGCAAAAAAACTTTTTGAGATGTTCTGTAAGGTCTGCTTATAGTGTGTGTACAGTTCATGTTAACTTGAAAGACCAATTTACTTCTTTTGCACTTTGACAACTCCTCAGGCCATGATTTGATTTGTATTAAATATTTGAAAATACAATTTTCACTTTAGTTTTTATTAACTTATCTTTTCGGGAAGGTTCTGAGCAGAAATCACAGAACCATTGTGACTGGAGGTGACTGTTGCACCTCCAGTCACCACATACCCATAGAAGTGTACATACACTAAATTTTATATGCACTAAAATTTTACTTGAACGTGTAGAAATGTTAATAAATGTAATAAAGAGCATCTCAACTGAACGCCAAAAAGAGACGCAATCCTCTTTTAATGATTGCTATGCATATTAGATAAGTAGATCTACTGTGGTTCTAAAAACATGAAGCAACCACAATGATGTAGTGTTTCTTCTACATCATTAGAAGTGGTAGCAGAACTGCAGAACCCTAACCAATCAGGACATTTAGGAACAATTTGAACGGCAAACCTTCATGGCCGCAGTTTGATCAGTATTACAAAGTGAGGGTCAACAGCTATGCGTTACCAGAACTCAGACTATCATCAATCTTTCTTCACCTCCGGGACGTTCTTTATTCAAACGTCTTTAGCGGAGTGTGGAATGAGATGCAGCGTGAGTGGACTGGTCCTAGAGAAGGGAGGTGACCTCCAACACAGGAGCTGGATAATTATCACTAATTGGTGACAGGGTGTCCCTAAAAGCTGTGTTTAATCCAGAAATGGTGACCTTAAGTGTGTGTGTCATCAATGTTTAAATGTATTTTAATTAGTGTCTCCTTTGCACAACCACGTCGGCTGTAACGGCATTACGGATACAGAAAACAGAGTCTATTAAGCTCCAAACTCCAAGCTTCTGGCTGTTGACTCGAAAACCTAGCAATTCATTTTTATAAGAGCTTCTTTATTTTTTAATTACACTCTCAAAGTGTTTGAAGAAAATAAACATTAAATCCATGCAAAGTGATTAAAACACATATTAAACATTCAGATGTGGGAATGATTCAGCTACACCTGCAGGTTTGAAACACGATAATCTTCTGCAATAATTTGATTTATTTTAAGGAAAAATGTCATCAGTGACAAGAAAAAATGTCATGAAATCTCAAATGCCAAAAAATGAAGTTTGTATAGCAAAGCTCTATTCAGCTACTCGTTTTAGTTTAAGCTATAATAAAGAATGTTATCTGTGTTTACGACTCTTACTTTGAAGTCTAAAAGGAAGTAGTTGTTGCTTTGTTAAGCTGATTTTTAAAAAACTACATGTTGCCATAGATAACATCAGTCAGTTCCATTAGCTTAAACAAGCTTAAAAAACCGCAGTGTTTTCATTAAGCACATTTATGTTTGAAATGTCAAATCCCACAATCGTTTGGTGAGTGGAGTCACAGCTATTGTCATGTTCAGTACGTTCACATTTTCAACAAGTCAGAACATAAAACACGAGGTAAACTTGAGTTAATGCCTAATAACGAGGCTCAATGTACAGACTGCAACCTTGAAGTTCAGCAACATTTTTAATTTCCCAAGAAAGAAACGGGCTGAGTGGCAGTACGAGTGAAAGCAGAGACTCTCCATGACCTCGTCAACAGTTGGCTGTGAAACGTCTTCTGACCCTGACAGGTCATCATCGCCCTGAAGGTGGAGCAGCAAAGGAGGGAAGACTAACAGGGTTGTGATCTTTCAGGGTGTTGCCATCTTTGGACCAGAGTCAAACAGGAGCAGAAAGCCTTCCTGGTTGTAGACGGCAAATATCCAAACGTGAAATCTGAGTGTGTTGCGCATTCCTGATGGAACAGCAGAGTGACGGACAGGTGCGCCTTGCGTCTGTCAGTCTTTGCATCGACGGCGCAGTGAGAGTATCGGAGGAGCGTTGGTTCTTCAGGTGTATCTGAACAAGCAGCCATGCTGAACAGCACAAAGCGTGACGCAGAGGCTGATTTATAAAGAATGACAGATATGCTGGCCGCCTGCTGCAGCCGTCTTCCATCAATATGTTCTCAGACAGCCAGTAAGAATAACTTCCTGTCTTGGGCAGGTCTTTACATAAAGGTGATTTTATTTTGTTGATGGCTCCTGGTTCAAATAAAAAGGTAAAAGGATATTAAATGAAACTTGTTTCCCTTTCCTGCGACAGACTGGCGACCTGTCCAGGGTGACCCCGCCTCTTGCCCGGAACGCAGCTGGAGATAGGCACCAGCAACTCCCGACCCCATTAGGGACAAGGGTGAACAGAAAATGGATGGATGGATGTTTCCCTTTCTTAAGGAGAACTAACCGCTAGGTTTCCATCTCAGCCTCCTTCCTGTTCAGGTTGGCTCGATCCAACACACTCAGAGCACTACGGGTTGATTTCATCTCAACATGATCTTTTCAGTCAGACAGTATATTGCCATGAAGAAGATATTTTTTTAAAGTCCATCTGAATCAGTTTTTATGACAGGGAGACAGTCCTGGACCTCTTCCTTTCTCTGCTCACCAATATCCTAGATGCAGGGGGATCAAACTCATTTTTATTTTGGGCCCTATCAAAAAAATCTGAATGTTCTTAAAGGGGCCAGAATCTACTGATAAAACCCATTAAACTGCTAAAATATCAATAAAAAGCTGTTTTTTTCAGCATTCAATAAGTGTTTCGCAAAATAAAATTATACTGAACATCTTTCCTCACTGATCAGTCCAGCCAGGACTTTGTGATTGCTTTATAGTTTTCTGTAATCAGAATCTGACCAGATTAGGCCCACGGGCCTTGAGTTTGACACATGTGACCCAGAGGTTCTTCCTGCAGAAGCTGCAGGCAGCTGAGGCGTAGCGGCCTTTAACACACACACACACACCCAGGTGTGATTCAGTCTGTTGGTTCCATTAGTTTCTACCCACCACCTGTAGCAAAATCACAGAAACTCAGCCATGTTCTGTGGATCCAATTGAGGATCTCATGCAGTAAACAGCGTACTGGCCCTTTAAGTCATCATAGCGCCATGTCTTCTGGTGTGCGCTGGGACGGCAATGATTGAGTTAAAGAAGATTCTGCAGCCTGAAGTCACATGTGGTTTTTAGTCGTTCTTAATAGCTTTGTGTTTTATTAAAGAACTATACCGTAATTAAAACAAGCTACTTACATTTGTTTTGAACAAATTGTACCAGGTATTATTTCCGTCATCTGGCTGCAGACGATGTGCTTTATTTACTGAATAAAGAAGCTGTAAACATTAATGATGCCAGTTTTAAATCTCCATCTTAATGGTAATAAAACAGTTTGCATGTTCTTTTCTGAGTGCAATAATAAGGAACCAGTTCCAATTGTTACTGTGGACGGACAAATATTAACACCAGTACAAGAGAATCAATGCATCCTGATGAATTCCAAGCTTTTATGTAAGGAAATAAAAATGAAGATATAAAATAAAATTTAATTCATGTAATGCGCTGGTAACGTTTTCAGTTAATTTTGTCTTATTTTAAGTGTGCCTAAATATTTACATTAGAAACTAGACAAAAACAATTTGATAACATTTAGTCCCTTCCATCAGTTTGCTGGGGGACTACAGATATCTCACTGGATAAATCCGGCATATTTACTTGATGTATTCATGTTGATTAACGTGTAATGTTGCAACATGTATATTTTTCATATAAAAGTAAAGTGGTATTTTTTTTACCCTACAAGGGATTTGGTGCAAGTTATGTAAGAGAACTGAGTCAATTTTCTGGCCAAATTCAAAAGCAACTCAAACATAATTAAAAAAGACAAAAAATAGTAATAAGGATTCATGGTACAAATATTATACAAAGCAGGAAAAACATTTTCATTCAAAGATATATATAGATATA